>ML809234.1:0-26752 GCA_009831015.1 Picea engelmannii
TATAAATTCATAATGTTATTTACATTTATTGACCTTCTTCATAAGGTCCCTTCACATCATACATTCACATTTTCATCATGCTTTAGCATGGTAATTCCTGTATTAGGATTAATTACAAATTTGGGGGAAACAGGGTGTTACACTAATGCTACTATAATGGAGGGTTTTGGAGAACCACTTCTTGATGCACTTCTTTTTTAAAGTGAGGTATTTGTTTGTTTCAATTTTGCATGTGTGAAATTTTTATTTGAAAAAGATCCAGGACAGGCTGTCTCAATCGGGCAGGCTGTCTCAAGTTCATTATTGTTTCTTGTTCCAAGCATTATCATTTATGAAGGTCACACATAAGGAATACAACTTCAACATGTTTTATTTTGTGTATGGGTGATTTGTGTGTTGTGTGCTGACGAGTAATATATCGAGCACACATCTGTAGTTCAAGTAAAATTAATATTTTCAATACAAAAATAAAGAGTTGATAACTATAAGATCAAATGCTTGTCAATTTTTCTGCCTTCTAATTTTTGCACCTTACTTATTAAGGGTGGATTCTAGTGCTAATTCCCTCTTTCATGTACAATTGCACCCACAGGAAAAATACTTGTCAATTTTTTTGCCTTCTAATTTCCGCACCTTACTTACTAAGGGTGGATTCTTCCATTCATCGATGAGTATTTATGTCCTCTGCAGATAATTTGAATTATATAAAAAACAACGAACTACTATTTGGGATGATCTGTTTGGGCTGAGAAATAGATTGATGAAATTCTATCTGAATATACAATCTAGTTTGAGGGGTAGAAGAACACAATTTTAGCTTCGAAGAGATCTTTGTTTCAAAATAATTCCCATTGTACAATCCTTTCAGTCCAAATAAGCACAACATTATTGATGAATTTTGTACAACTAGAGAACTGAAAAAAAATATTATTAATGTTCAACGCAGTTAGATACAATTATGCTGAACTCTAATCTCCCAAAGAATTCCCTTGGAGTGCCTTGAAGCTGCTCGAAAAAAACAGACTAACGAAATCTAGGTGGGTAAAAATGGTATCTCTTGTATTATTTATTGTCCCAAAAAATTCCCACACCCATTTCCTCTATAAGTGAGATGGGATTTTGTGGGTTGTCTTTGGTTTTATTCCTTTGGTTGTCTTTAACTTTATATGGCTTCTGGGCACTGACTAGCCCATTATTTTGCCTCTTCTTGATGGATGTCTTGACGACAGGTGTGACCAATAAACCCTGAAGCACTGTCATTATCATATCATACTTCCCTACAATCATTATCTACATACACCATGGAAGACTACTGTAAAACCATGTCAACACCCTGGGTGGCGAGTATACTGACATATTAAAATCTTAGTTGACTCCCATACTATAAAAAAAAATAATGAGTCTACAGGAAGTTTTCTTTTAACTACTGCAAGGTCTATTATCATCTCCAAGAAAATGTCATCCTCAGTTTCATGCTTTAGGAAAGGTCACTAATACCAATCACTGCAGCTGCCAATTCTGTCAGTCATAAACTGATTGGATTCTGATTAAATCTGTCAGCCATAACCCAGTTGGATTCCGATCAGTTTGTTGCTGCAAATTGTTGATCAGTTTGTTTCTACAAATTGTCATCAACAAAAGTCAACATGGTATATGATATGAGCGAGGTAAGAGGCTCTAAAATTGTTACATTACAAACTAGTTGTGCTTTTTATTTCTGTCGAACAAAACAATGTACACATTCATTTTTGACATGGACATAGCCATTGTTGTGGCACTTGTTTATTCATGATAGTTTATAAATCATTTTATGAGAGATGTTACAAGGTTAAAATTGACAAATGTATAGAATAATAGTGTTTCACACGTGTAAATGATTTTATTACCCTATCTCAGATTCAATGTTTTACAATCTATTTTCAAGATCATAACAAGGTTTATAAGTGTTAATGATTTTCTTCTCAACATTGTGGTGCTTGTTTCTCAATACCGTGGTTCTTGTTTAAATGACAATTGAAATCTATGGCCAAGTATTTGTACGAATTAACCTCCTCAAATATGTTATCACTATACAAAATTGGAGGATATTTTCTTTTCTTAGATTTCACTATCATTATTTTGTTTTGATCAATATTGATGTTAAGCTCATGATTTTTGCACAATGCATGGAGAACTTTGAGTTGTTTTTTTATATCATCAATAGTGTTTTCAAAAAGAAAAATATCATTAATATATAAGAGGAGGTTTCAAAAAGAAAAATATCATTAATATATAAGAGGAGGATGGCCACAGGCCTGGCCATATTAATACCAATGCACCCATCATCTTCTAAATATTGTTCAATTTTATTAATTTATATGCAAAAAAGATACAAGAGAGGGAACACCTTTTCTTAACACCAATATTATAATTAATGTCTATAGATCACTCACTATTGCATTTCATCTTAGTAATAACCTTTTCGTAATGCATAGTCATGGCACTATAAAGCTCAATAGAAATGCTTATTTATTCAAGTCTATTTCATATGTTGTTTATTAACCTTAATTATAAGTTTATAATATTTAAAAACTTAAATGTTAGTGTAAATATTTAAATGTTACAAGATGATATTAGCAAGTGGACATAAGTGGTGAGAATGGAACAATAATCATAAGTAATTATTTTTATTGAGGAGAGAGTGGAAGAATAATCATAAGTAATTATTTTGATTGAGGATATAATTATTTTGATTGAGGATACAATTATTTTGATTAGAATTGTACCAATTAAATGAAAATCAATGATAAGATGCCAACAAAAACCAAACTTAATTAACTTTAGTAATAAGTATACATAGAAAAGCACATTAAACCTTCTTTGTAATATCCCCCAATAGGAGTATGCTAGATTTGTTACAGTCCAATATAGTTCTGGTTATACTCTTTTTCCAAATACGTGTTATTAAGTTGATTGAGGACTTTCTACAAACATTTTGCAAATAACCCATAGATAGACATTTTGACAAAATGTTACATTCAATCTAAATACACCAAAAAATAGAAGAAATAATATGAAACTTTATTAATAATAGAATCTTGATCACACAATACAATGTCTAGGGTTGTTGTAGTGGCTTTCAAAAATCAACAAACATACAAAACTAAAAGCCAAAACCTGATGTAGTGCCCTGATCTACTATAGAAGATGGTTCCTCCTCCAAGTTGCAGAAGGGATAACTCCAAACCTCCAAACCCTCTCAAAGATGATGCCAAACTAGAATATGAAGCTCAAGTGAAGACCTTGGATGGATCTTCCTCCTTATCTAGCTAGGGTGGATATCGCACCAATGAAACTAAATGCCTATGGAAGGGTTTTACCCAAAACCCTAACGAAAACCCTGGCTCCAAGAGCACTCCAAAGAGATCAATCCAAAACATAATCCAAAGTGAATCGCTACCCCTCCTTTTATCCTTCTTCCATTCCTTCTAGAACTTTCCCCATTTTTACTAAATCAAATATGACCCTTATTTCCCTTTTTACTTTCACTTTAATATTAAAAGTCACTTTAATAATGTTTAAGTAACTTATTAGTATAAAGTTATTTTATTTCCTTAATGTCACTTAAAAAAAACATAATATCTCCTAAATAAGTGACATTAAATAACCCCTTTTGACTCCCTTTTTTCTTCAATGACAAGCTACATGAGTCATTTCCACCGCAGAACAGGGAAACCCAAAACTGTGGACATGACAAATCCTTCCTTCCCAAATATTGTGTGTCCTCAAGCAATGCCATCACACCCATATGAACAACAAACTAAACCACTCTGAAACTACTAATGATCCATGGGTCCCAAATCAATTTGAAAGATGAGAAGCACCTACTGCCCACAATATTACCCTCCAAAAAGTAACAGTTGGCTCTACTATCTGTACCTGTTGCCAAACTATCAACCCATAAAATCCCAGGGTCCCATGCTATCACTAGAGAGGATCCATCATACTGACGTTGCATTACTCTGATCATAAATATTTGATCCTCCTTCCTAGACTACATCCTTCACTCCTGCATCCACAAGTTGTAATGCCTCAAAGAATCATCCACACTATCGAGGATCATATCCTGCCAATGTATCTCAATGAAGTTAACCAAACCATTCTAAAATAAGACATCCTGGAGTAGTCTATGTGGTTGAAAACTGTTAGGGCATCAACAACACCTAATGTATAGGTATCAAATGGGACCAAGCGATGTAATATGTGAATTTTATTTCCTTGTTTTATTAATAAAAATGTGATGTCAACTACTAAAGGGACATGGACAAGAGATGGGGGCTAAATTAATCCACAAGAGGGGGGAAGTGTCTAGGATAATGGCCAAGAGGGGTCCAAGGGGAAAATATCCATGTATATTAGTTTAAACCATTTTCCTATATTTGCTAATTGTATATGAACCTTCCCATTTCTAATTGAGTGTTCCCAAAGCCAATCATTGAATACATGTAAGAGGGTGGGTGTGAGTGGTCACATCCCAAAATGATTGGGCACATGGGGGTTGAGTACAATTAGCTTGGGCAAGAGTGTGAGTCAAGAAAGGAAATCCAAAGAGAGGAAATTTGTATGGGTTGGGGACAAAAAGTTTTTAGTTAGTCAAGTTTTTGCATGGGAAACAAGGGGAGAGAAAGAAATCAAGCTTGAAGTGGACGCAACCATGGAGGGTGAATTCTAGAGCACGTTGGACTGTAATTGGAGCGAATTGGAGGACCACAATTATATAACCCTATGATATCCCAGATGAAAATTGATCATCGATGGATATGTTTCCCCCTGAGGCTCAACCATCCACTCACCAATCCTAGGCAACCTCAACTCAATGGTATTCCTGAGGACTCTATAGGGAGGTCTCCTTGGTGGAAAAACCACACAACTCCACTTTACACTACCACGTACCAATGAATATCCTTGCATATTGTTGCCTATCATTGAGTCATCCTATACCATCATGTATCATGTAGGTGCTACTGTATTTATCACTATGTCGATGTCATCTGGACCTATATCCCAAAGCGTACCAAGTCTGTCATATACCTATCCACCCAATCCATGGATGTATGTACTTCCTTACAGGTTGATCCACAAGGGATGTGCTCAACCATCTCTTCCATGGCTAATCCTTGAGCCTTTAGTGGGATCTCCAACATGGGTGATTTTAAGGGCGAAATTTCGCTCATGGGCGAAATTTCGCTCATGGGCGAAATTAAGGAGCCTCCTATTTTTTATTGGGCGAATTTTTTGTATTAGAGTGATTTTTTAAAACTTATATTATTAGCCCCTCATTTATTTTAGGGGAAAATCCATGTACATGGTTAGCCCATATTTTTGGGAGGGATAAAGGAAATAAATTATATTTGGCCACTGAAATTTGGAGTGACAAGCTTCCATTAGCCAAATTTCTAGAAGAATGGGAATTTATGGTATCATCTTCACCCTGCCATTTGGTAAAATCGGGGTTTATGGTTTAATTCGCCCCTTTTTTGCGGTATGGGAACTTGGTAGCTACAATCTTCCCTTTGCTCGATTTCCAAACAATAAGGGGATTTCTGGGAGCAATTTGGCCCTCCCATCTGGTATAAATTGTATGGGCTCTACCCATATATGCATTGAGTTCAAATCAAATCTTTTTGTATTGTATAGCCATAGGTTTGTCTGGTTCGTGATAAATGCAGAGGTTCTTGAGCGGGTTAACACGATTCATGTTGAAATTTTATAGATTGCACTTGGAGAATCGATGAGTTCCCAATGCGGCAACGCATAAGGATTTGGTGGTGAACAATTACCAGGGTTTCTATTCATATTGATAGGTATTTACCTTCAACTCAATGTGTTACCTCATAAAAAATAAGTATGATAGCAATGATTAGTTTTTCTTTTATTTTCCCTTCTCTTCCCAACGACATTGTGTTTATGATTAGTTTATGCTCTGTTTTGCAACTCGTTTTATTAGATAACAATTAAAGAAGTAGAGTTTCCACTGTTTTAGTTCTTCTAGTACTAAGTTCGATGCTCCATAAATCCACAAGAATATAGTTAGAACCTCTGGCTCAAAACCATTGGTTAGAAGTCTGCCATTGTGTCAGGATGGTCTATTTGAACATTATTTCGAAAATGAGATGCAATAACATATAACAGGGATCCAAATTTTTCGTAGATCATTTTAGGGATCTATTTTTTAAGGATTTATCCTTCATGCTTTGGGCCAAGTCTGTTGGTTTCTGAAAATATGAAACTCACTTTGGTCAAAAGCATTATTCTGAAAATTGAAATCATTGTATTTCTTGTCGCTATGAATTGAGAACATTGCCTTATTGTACTTTGTTTAAGACTATAAGTTGCATTTTCAAAAAGAAACTTATCCATAACTCCATGCTATTCATTACTGCAAATCTTTTTCTTTATGCTGATTCTTTAACGACCTCTCGAGAATTTGAAGCATACTCATTGTCAAAAGATGGTTATAACTTATATCCCATGCTAAGTAGCTTCTTGTGATTTTTTTTGGATTGCAATCTTGGTCTTGACCTGGTAGTACCCCATAAGTGGTTGCCTTGCCCTTGTAGCTGTTTCATTGATCTAGTAGTAGCCAACAAGGAAACCATGGTCTGGATCCCTCAAATTCAATCATAGTGGATTTATGATTATCTTTATTATCTTCCAGTGCAACTTAATTCTAGGTATGGTGTGCACCAAACAAGGCCTCAGGTGCTCAAATCCTATCCTATGTAAAAATAGAATGGTCAGCACCATCTCCAAATCAATTCTAGAACAAGCTTCTATGGTTATTCACCCATAGGAATTTGCTAGAAGTGAATACCTTCTGGATGATTATGAAAATGATGCAGAAAGTAGCTAGAAACATAGAATGACCTAAGCTCTAGAAAGCTCAAAGGGATTCATAAATTGACTAAATTACTTCACAAAATTCAAAGAACTAAAGCATGGAAGGCTCTATGACTAATGCCTTGAATAGAAAGGAGCTTACCTAGGCATAACTTAGTGTTTATTGGTCTATTCCAGGTATGCAAACTTCTCTTAATCTCCTTCCTCTGCTATGAATGAAATTTTTAAGGCCTTAATGATTCATTGTAGGCACAATATGTGGTTTTATACTACAAAGCCTACCTTAGGCCCAAAACCCCTTCCTCTAACAATATTGTTTAGTGCATTGTGCAGGCATTCTTGAAAGCATTGAAGATGAATAACAAGTAACTGGCCATTAAAAATCTCATTTAGATGTTAGTGACAAGGTAAGATTTTTGAACTAATCTGCGAATGATCAGTAGCATAAATTTCAGTGCCTAGTAAGCACTCAAGCATAGTAACAAATAATCACGAGGACCTCATATATGATCTAAGAAATATTGCTAATTTCCAAGAGAAGAATGCATAAAGGAGGCCACAACATCCGGAATATTGGCATTCTCTACATGTGAAATAACAGTATGAGAAAATAGTACCTTTTTCTTGGTCACTTTGTCAACAAACAGAGAAATCATCTTCCATGTTGTCCGGAATAGGTATGGTACATGAATCATAAATGCATTTTCAAGGCACTTTGGATAACAATCCTGTCACATTAGAGATGTCTTATCTTCTTTAAATCATAGTAAATTTTGGCATTTTCATAATTGTTGCATAGTCGCCTGAAAGATACCCCACAAGCCATGCAAAAAACATTCTGACAGTTATACACAACGGTAAGAGAATTCCAAAGTTTAAACTCTATAATTTACTCTGTAATGCATAGTTTCCATCAAAAAATTTGTTCTTTTGTGCTAGGATTTTTTCAAGACCTGCTGTTCACTAAAATTCCATCATACCAAAAAACACTTATTATATCCCTTTGCAGAAACCATGAAAGGACAACTGTCTAAAACTGACCAACTCAATGAAGCATTTGGTGTTTTTAGTATTATGTTTTTGTTTCAAAGAACCTATTAAGGTATTTTGAATGATCCAAGGTCACTTACACTGCCAAGACCTTCAATATCAATCTCATACCAATATCTCAAGTAATTTGCAAGGAAAATGGACATTTCTGTCTAAAATTGAATAATTGGAGGATATACAACTCAATTAATACATGTTACGAAAGATTCATTTGCTATGAGTTTACTTTAACTTCATCTACAAGATTTAGGACTGTGATTAGTGAATCTATGACTTATTGGTGCAAGAAATAATCTTATTGTATCTTTTAATGAATGAGTTTGTTGGTCACTAGTCATTGCTTGATACATACTTGGAGAGGAACTTGAGAATAAAAAAGAGGTTATAATTTTTATGCAATAGTATTTCCAACAAGACTTAGAGGCATTTGCCCTTGAAGTTTGAATATGATTATGTGATTGTTGCTGCTGTACTTTCTAAACATGATGCAAGATACATTGCAGTTTTTTCGAAGAATGTGTAGTGGACTTTGTTGATGCTGGAACTTTTTCCCTTTGTAGTAGTGGTTGTGGCACATATTGAAGTTGAAGAAATTAG
This sequence comes from Picea engelmannii, assembly GCA_009831015.1. Lineage (NCBI taxonomy): Eukaryota > Viridiplantae > Streptophyta > Pinopsida > Pinales > Pinaceae > Picea > Picea engelmannii. The sequence goes on from ML809234.1 coordinate 8,527, forward strand.
ATATGTTATTGTTGAAATTGCAGTATTTAAAATCCACCAAAACACACAGTAAAATATCAAAAATCAACATTGTGATATATTGATATATTATCACAGTCAACATTTAACTTTACACACGCAGCTAAAAGTCTAACCTCATTTGTGTCTTTATACTGATTAAGATGGATTTTTATTTATGGGGTTGTTACATCGATTCATTGGAAAGGTATGACCATGAAGCTTATGATCTAGTGACAGGAGGTTGGGAAGCATTCATAGGACACTTAGACACCTTGAACCAAATGGGTTTCCAACTTGAGGAATGTGTGGCAAACAAACCTTGTTTACAACAATTAAGTGGGAGGTAGACCATTCTATGGAGATACTTGGGTGGGATGATCACCAAAATGATCCTAAGATCAAGAGATTTCTCATTGAAGGTGATGGTAATATTGGATTAAACATGAATTTGTTAAATCATCTAAGTAGATGATATGATAGGCTTGAAGATGAGTCATGACTCATGAGACTTAGGGAATTATCGAAAGTTTGATGGCATGGTTCATTTTGGAATGTTTTCTGGAAATGATGTCGACAATGGCGTTGGTAGCCACTTGCCACCCTCTTTTCATTGATGTGAAGCCAAGGGGTAGTACACTACCTAAAAGAAAATAATGGAGTTGAAGGCACCTAGTCAAATAGGGCCTAAGTCAAATAGGAACTGATTCTATGTACCCTTGTTATTGCGATTTTATTCTTCTCTTTTGAATTGACGATGAGGCCTCTGAGTAGTCCAATAGAATTGGGCTCTGGGAGGTTACCATAAATACAACAATAACTTCCCAATGTAGGAAGGATCCCAACCAAAACACGTTCATCTAAATACATCTCACTCCTTTCAAGGCATTCTATTCAACATATCTCAGAAGGCCTTGGAAATTATACTTGCGAACAGTTTACATGCAAACATTTTTAGACGACCTCATTCATTCTGTTGGCTGGTTGGAATGGTTAGGATACTTTGCATTGGCAAGCTTATACTTTGGGGAATACATGAATTTTGGGCATGGTGCAAGGATGGATGGGCATGTAACATGGCATGGTTATAGGGTGATTGAAACCACAAAAGAAGAAAAAGCGTTTAGTGTGGTTATCTTTATCTTTGGTTCTATAGTGGGATCCCTTATATAGGAGGCCTAATAGTTTATTGCTTTCTTCATTTCAATAAGGATATCATATATTAAATCCTTACTAGAGTCTGAAATGATGAAATGCAATACTGCCAGGAGAGGAGGCCAAGAAATTGTGAACTTCCTCTCATCTCATGCGAAAATGTAATATATACTATTATATTTATAATTTTTACTTATTATATTTATGATCTTTCATTTCTATACTGTTATATTTATCCTCAATTTAAAAAATTCGAAGTTTTTGATTTGCCAAACAATAATTACAGCAACTATCCACAGTATAATTATGATACTCAAATGTAAAAGCATGAATATACAAAAGTCGTTTGTCGGGGAGAAGGCTAAAGCACTTGAATCTTTTAAAAAATTGAAAACCTATAATCTCTCAAAACCAACATCCCATCAAATCTAACCAGATTCAATCTTTTGAAGTTTGCCATTGATTCATGGATTCAGGGTATTGTAGGTCATTCGTTGCCATGGCTTGCTCGATTCATGGGAATTGGAGGTTGAATTCTCCCTATTTTCTTAAATTCATGGAAATTTCGTTGCTCAAGCTTCCTTGAGTTTGGGTACATGAGAAGCTTTCTCAAATTTGAGAAAAGGAGTTGAAAATTTGAAGCTTTCTCCACTATTTGGAGGATTAGGATCAAAAGATATGTGGATGATAATAAGTTACTAGTGTTTAATCAATTATTTACATTGGATAATGTGAGCTGTAATGGAGTTCTTGGGATACCAATAAAAGGAGAATTGCACAATATAACATAATTTAGAGTAGGGAATGAACATAAGATGAATACCACTATTATATTAGGTGCCTAATCTTGCCATAGTTGGCCTTGAAACCAGGTGGATATAAACAAAATAAATGCATATTTTTTTTGTCATTATGGGAAGTATATGATGTCTTAACAATCCTTAAAATCACATGGGAACATGCAAGACATATGCGTAGTAGTGTTGTCTCTTTGATTACTCTAGTCTTTGGGTTTATGGTTGCCTCAGATCTCCTCATCTAGATTTGTTTCTAATATAGACCAGATCATAAGGCAATGTAATGAATGCTATAGGAACATCTCAATTATATATTCTTTATATGTCAATTCAAGGCACCTTGGGGTGGAGGGATTCATATTGCAATGCCACAACAACATTACTAAGAGGATTGAAGTAATATTTGGAAGGTAATATTTTGGCACTATTTCCAGGGATTAATTCCATTTCCCCAATTCTTGAATTTCAGATTCATAATATTGATGAGCCGATTTGAAATCTTATTGTAAAAGCTCTTCTTCCGACTCCACAAAATGAAGTTTTTCCTAAGAAGTAATATACAATAACATATTCACAAGGATTTGTTCACCCGATCCCATAACCTGAGAGATATTATAGAAGAAGGGTAAGAAAATTAGCCCATGATTGTAGAATTCAAACAACCAAGACATTGACATTGTTGAAGATATAAGGTGTTTGTTTGAAAGTGACCTTGGTTCTCCTAGCATAGTCATCATGGTTGCAATTTGGTTGGATGAAATTTACAAGCCCCTTAACTTTACAAACATCAATGTGTATCCTCATGATATACCAAATATATCCATAAACAAGTTATCCTCATTCAAGGGGAACAATGTTGTATCTACTTGGAATCACTGGAATGCTTTCATGAGTATGATCATCAAGCACTGTATTGGGCATCTAGATCTTCTCATGAAGTTGTGTGTTATATCCTTGGAATAATATGCCATGGATTGGTTTATTATATGTCGGATAATAACATTAATACCTCAGGCCAAAGACAAAACCAACAACCCAATGGAACAAATTGATGTTGACATAGGTTCTTAAGAATGCCATCTTCTTGCTCTGGCCATCTCATGTTTTTCAGTTTTTTTTTGAAATTGACCATCAGAGGTCTTTGTTTATGTCTAGTTTTTTTTATTTCCAGCTTATAGTCTCAAACACTCCTCAAGTCTTGGAGAAAGACAAGTTCTAACAACAATACATGTTTTCTGAAAGTTGAGGTACAACCTTCCTTGGGGAACACCCTCAACAAGTTAGGGAGTCAAATAATGAAGGCCCGATAGAGTTTGATAACATGAATTATGTTGGGGGGAAAAGTGATACCATTTGTAGTGTAACAAAATATATTACACTATCTTTGAGGATCAAATGAATCAAATATATTTTGTAGACTTCATTTTTCTGGTTTGTTAGCACAACAAAGGCCATCCTTTAGAAGCCAAAGAACTCAACATTTGCTAATTAAATAAGACAGGTCTAGTACTTGTGAAATATAAGATTTATAAAAATATGACAATAAAAGCATGTCATAGGGATAAGGTTTCACTACAATGTCTACAAGTTCAACTTTCATTTTCTTGGAATACATAGCCACCATAGGAGGCCTTTGAAAATCTTAATGAAGAAAGCAATCTAGGATAAAAATTTCTACTTTGGCACTGAAGTCGATTGGAGATATGAACCCTTATGGGAGGATCTAAAGAGGTTGAACAATCCCAGATGATCCAAACCTTGGTCAATAAGAAAATAAGTAGCATGCAAAGGAGAAAAAGGATTCTTTGTGGCTCTAGCCTCTCTCCCTGATTCATCAACAAAGAACAAGACGATCAGGAGCTCCAAAATAAGCAAGGCAATATGGGATGGTAAAGAGGCTGCACAGAGGACACTTCACAATGCACCACCACTCAAATGCATATCTCAATAGATATTAATCATGATAATAATAATAATAATCTAATTTTAATGTCATCGATGTTTGTGATTTAGTGGTTTATACCGAGGCTTTATCATCAATGTTTTTCAGACAAGTGAATTAAACAAGCTTTACCACAATGTCCTCAATTTCTTATCAGATGGGATCATCATTGATATTTTTTGATCTTCTTGTTCTAAAAATCTCAAATACTTCAATGTCAGTGACTTCTCTGAATTCAATATGTAAGGTCAAATACCATTTGAAGATTTATCAAGTCCTGTTTGTTCTGGCCTCATGCTTATGCATAGGAAGGCTAGTTTGTTGTTGTTGCCTTACCTTATTGTTTTCTTCGTATAGGTTGTACAAAATACAATGCATGGTGGATTTAATCATATAGTTTGTTGGCTTGCAATGGTTCTATTTAATAGTTATATTTTCAAGAGGTATGTTTGAGGATAGAGATGAGATTTAAGAATGATTTAGGCAATTCTCTCTATTTTTGCAATCTGATTGTGTATTATTTTGCATCCTCCATTGTTACTTATGGTTTATTGTTGATTTACATCATGAAGATATGCCTATATTATGTGAGAGGCACACAACATCAAATTTTATCTCATATGAATATTTACAAACAATCAACTCCCTTGGCTTCCGAGGAGAAGCTTTAGCTAGTATGAATTTTGTGGCACATGTGATTGTTACAAAAATAACGGAAGGTAAAACACATGGATACATATAACCCTCATTAAATTTCTCTTTAATTCTTTGTCTTATGTTATAGGTAACCTTCATTACAGTTATCTTTAATGCTTTGGCTGATGTCTTTTTATGCTGTAAGGGATATTAATGTCTAGAAAATTACTCAATAATTTCTAGATATTTAATGAGGAGAACCATCCATTTGTTGTTGGGGACAATCATGTTATTTCCACTGTTGTTCATCTTCCTTCTGCATTATGGTATTTCAGAGTATCTTACAAGGAGGGAGTGATGGAGCAAGAGCCTCGCCCTTGTGCAACTGTGAAAGGGACTCAAATAATGGTAACTATAGTCATACTTGAGTGCATAGTATGATGTTGTTACCTTTTATTTCTCTCCTCGACATGTCCTTTTATAGGCACGTTTCCTGAAAACAACTGCATTTTGCTATTTGTTGCTTGCTTACTTTAGAGTTTTTGAGGTTGAACTTCAGGTTGAGAATATTTTCTATAACGTGGCTGCCCGTAGAAAATCATTCAAGAATTTAAGCAATGAATATGCACGAATTTTAGATGTTATCAGTCGGTATGCAATTCACAAAATCAACATGAGATTTTCCTGTAAAAAGGTCAATTTTTGCATTAGTTCAACTCTTTTTCTCCCATTTCTTGGTGTTTTTTTGTGGTGCTTAAATTTTTAGATGCACTCAGTAGGAAATTTCCTTTTAATTTTTTTCAACATGGTGACAATAGAGCATATATTCACACCACAGGTCTGGGTTCCAAAACAAATGCAGTCAAATCATTTTATGGTCCAGTTGTTGCTCGTGAGCTTGTTGAAATAGCAACTTCAAACAATGAACCATCCCACTCTGTCTTTAAGATGGAAGGGTTTATTTCAAGTGAAAATTACAGTGCCAAGAAAAAAAAAACGGTGTTGTTTATAAATGGTGAGAATGGATTAATTCTGGTACTGGGTGTGATCCTTTCCATATTTTCTAATCTATATATATATATATATTGGAAATTAGAGTGTATAAATATTACACTATATTATTTTGTCAATATGTCTAGATTATGAATTCTTTTATTGAATATAAAACACAGTCATCTTTTAAATCATAGACTTTCTAACAAGTATCGTTGTGGAAGGGAAATGATGTTGTTCTAAAGTAGAAAAAGATGCATTTTTAGAAAAGTGATCACTTTTGTTTGTAGGAAAGAATTTGATGATATCTATAATCAAGAGATGTAAGATTTGCACTTTTTTTTGCAGTCTAGTTCGTATTATTAGGAAAATAAATCTAAAGCTTGCTTTTTGTCACTAGAAATCTATAACTGGCATGGTTGTACTTATATAAGTAGTGAGCACAAGGTTTACAATTTTATGCTCAGGGAAAAGCTAATCTTGTATTTAATTTTATTTTATATTGAAGAAGCTTCATTGTGTCCTGATGCAACAAGTTCATTGTTCCCCAATCTAGGAGTGTTATAATTAATGTAGCTCACTTTTGAATTTTGACATTCAAACCAAAACCTCTTGGCTAAGAAGCTGTCAGTGCAGGGTTGTCTAATCCACCAAAGTTTCCCAAGACTTGCACCTGGCGCCAACCGCAAATACAAGTACATGCACTAGCACAAGTGGTCCTTGAGTGGAAAAATGTCACTAGGGAGACTTGAGCCTTGGCAGGGACATTAACAACACTCTGATTTCACCGTCCAGGCAAGCCCATGTTGGCAATCTTGTATTTAATTGATAAATGTGAAATATTGAACATGGTCTTGACTCTTCCCCATAGAATTGGCCTTTTCTTGATCAAACCTAATATTGAGCATGCCAACTCCTAATTGTTATGTTATTTAGACAAGACAAGATAAGATAATTTTATTAATGGCCAACATTTGACAAAAAAGGTCAATGGGACTTAAAAGTTAAAAGTACAATCAGTGATATCAATTTTTATGGGTTCCCTAAGCTATGCTGACAGCATAAAGAAAAATATAACATGACCTAAATATTATATCACACAAGAGGAAGATAAGAGAGTGAAAGAGAGCATCTAGCAGTCTGTAAGATAAGATAAAGAGGAACATGGTGAGGAGGAAGAAGTATATGCGGTGGAGTCAAGCACTGAGAAGGATCAAATGCATTGTCTAGTGATGTTTGGGGAGTACCTAGGGGTGAGAGGACCTGGTTGGATGATCTTGGGAGGCATTTGAGAAACATGAGTAGATCTTCTATGTAAGAGAGTGACAACATGACAAGAATCGAAACCCAGTTCCTTCCTTCATCAATAAAAGGAAGAGAACTTTGGAGCCCTAGTTTTAGACATCACATGTTATGGATTTGCATAGTTTCAAAATACCTTCAACAAACAAACATATATTCTTACAAAATACCTCCCTCCCAGGTATTCAACTATATCAGGAAAGAGGTTGGAGCTTTAAATAAAGTAATAAAACAAATTGTTGCAATAGTTGAATCATCAATAGCTCATGCATGGTCACCAACAAATCTGACTGCTCTGGTTTTTCATCTACAGGTTCATGTCAATGGATATCTGTGTCATTCTTGTATGCATTGAGTACAGAGCATGCTCTATATCTTGTTGCTTTTCCAATGATCACTTTACAGGCAATGCAATTTTGTTTTTTACAAAATTCAGCAGAGTAGTTCTGGTATGTCATAAGAAAAATTATGGGAAAACTCAAGGACAACATAATTTCACTTTGACAATTCACTTGGAGACAAGCGAAAACTATTGGTCAAAATCTTGCAAGTAGGGAGGCAACACTAAATAACGAGAAATATATGCCATACATATAGTAAGGGCCAAAATTGCAAAAAGGTATCAGGGCTTGGATCACCTCATTCTTGTTGAATAACCTCAACTGGAAGAGTTGTTATCCTCTGATTCTTTCTTTTTAAGTACAACCACTTGCTCCTCATGATCCTGTACTTCTTGCAAAATTTAACACTAAATGTGAAGTACGTTTTAGCCTTCTTAGACAACTTCTTAGATTTCAATTTGTACTTGTCTTTCTGTGAGGAAATTGTTTCAATCTGGGCTTTCAAGGTAGCATTCTCTTTCTTTAGAAATCTGTCTAGCACTCTATATTCCTTAAGCCTCTCCTTCCAAGAAACCACTTTATCTCTTTTCATTCTGACCATGTTTTCATCCTTAGGATCATCAAGGAAATATATCCTTCTCCTTTTCCTGTTGGTGGATGCCTCTTATGTATCAGGTGCAATATGTTGCTTGCAATTCTTGACTTTCTTCTTCTTTCTAAGAGGATTCTTAGGATATTCTTCATAGGTGAACTCAGACCAAAACAAAAAATATCCCCATGTTTTCTGCCTTTTCTTCAGTTCTTCAATGATGAGTAATTTAATCAAAGCACAAAGAAAAAGTTTGGTATCATCCTTAGCAAGATTGGCTTTGACCTTGTTAGACATTTTTACTAGGATTTGCCAAAGAAAATAGGGCATATTGAGTGGATGAGTACCCGTGAAATGTTCCAATAATATAATGTGATACATGGAAGTTGAATTATACCTTCCCTCATAGGTTATATACCTTTGAGTAAAAACCAATAGTTCATTCCACTCCTTCCTTATGTAAGCCCTTGGAACACTCTTCCCTAGTTTCCATCCTTGATGTCATGTAAGCCCTTGGAACAACCTTGACAAACAAAACCCTTGATGCTTGAAACATTGTCTAAAGGATGGAAAAACTATGTTTCTTTTTCCAAATATTTAAAATGAGTATATTACAGTTTAATGAACACATTTCTCTATTATTATATATGGGTTTTATACTTTATATAAAAAAAAATCCAAGACTTTACAAGGTTTTATAATTCAGTGAAAAATTCACCAAGATTTTCCAAGATTTTATAATTCAGTGAAAGATTCGCTAAGATTTTAAAAGATTATATAATTGACTAAAAGATTCGCCAAAAAATTATATATACATATTATATAATTGGTATAATAAACTTCATTTTTTCCTGTGTATCATGGGGATTCGCCCATTTATTATATATATATATAAATTTAGGGGGGGTTCTTAAAATCACCCCTGAACTTTAGTAACAGGGAAGACAAGTTTGCATAGGGGAATGGAATAAGGCCCTCTCTGCAAGATTGCATAGGGTGAGGAAAATCTTGCTCTAACAAATGCCCCCTAATGTGTGAGGTTAGAAGAGAATCTGCGATGGTCGAAATACATTATAAACAACCCAGAAGTAGAGTGGTAGAGAACCAACTGGGCAAACTCAATTGCTCATTACATTCTGCATTGACTTTTCATACATGGCTGCCACAAATACACTGCAGATCCATGTGAAAATATACCAAATAAGTGTCCGTGGTCGTGAATAGGAAAATACAAATGCGGTTACATGCCAATAGTTGTCATAGTCATGAACAAGGCCCAGTAGTACCAGTCTCAAAAAACCGATCTGAAGATATCTGTATACCATGGAGTACAAACTAATCTCCCATGATCACTGAAGCCATATAGGTATTGTTCCGATGAAAAGGAAGCAACAACTCAGGAAAACTATGGCCACATAGTGATGTCTTCAAGTCTTCTACACAATCCGCCAAAGTTGCAAGTCTACATCATGTGAATAAAGGAGTTGAAGTCGAACATAATGAGACATCGTTTGATTAGCAGTCATTGATGTATATCGTTAAAAAACGCGAGACAACCTACAGATAATGAAGGTAGGTATCAAGGCATTGAGTACATTCTTACAAGTGTGAATAGAGGATTTGGTGTCGAACACTTGAAGAATCCATCGATCAAGAGAAATTGATGTATTCCCAACTGTTGATGGCGAGAGAGCCTGCCACTGATGATTGCAAGCCTCAAGGTACTCATAAGACTCTAGGCCTCGTTTCCAGAATAAATGGGTTGATGTCGATGGAAAGAGACCCGCTGAAAGGAGAGCATTAAGGCACCTCTCATCAATCAGCATGAGGTACAAAGCAGGAGCTTCATGATTTGGTGAAAATCGAACGAAGAACATGTTCATGAACCAACGACTCTATGCATCTTTCGTGTGTGCCAAGTGCAAGCGGTACATGAAAAATACCCTTTGAATAGAAGTCAATGATGAAAACTGTTGACAAAGGTGAGGAAACCACCAATAAGGCTAATGGCATCCAAGACACTACACGAATCTCAATGTGTGAATAGATGTCTTGCCGTTGAACACAAGGGAAACCACCCAGTCAACGACCAATGATGAAATGTCGATTGTTGGGTTCAAGGTTACCTACCAATGATGAAAGTAGGGCCAGGGTGCTTGATAGGACTACAATATCATGTGATTCCGAGACAAACTGAGGGAATGGCCAACATGCAAAGTGAAGAGTTCTGAGGAGTGGTCGACACAGGTTGATAAACTTCCTTTGAAAAAGAGCACGAGACAGATGGAAGACTTCGATAGTGTAGACCCAATGGTGAAACTATGAGATGTGGGAGGCATCAATGAAATTATTTGTAGGGACTGGAAGAGTAACCAGTTGATAGAGAAGACTCTGTGATGAGCTCATTTTCCTAAGAACATGTTAAACCAAAAATTTTGATGAATGGACTCATATAACTTTGTGCTATGTTCAAAGGCGACACGACTGCTGTCGATAGAAGATAATACTCCCTTCCCGCCCGTATTTTTTTGTTTTTTCATAAAAAACGAATGTTATGATACATAGGAGGAAACGAGTGTCGCAAGTAAGAAAAACTAGTTACAACAGTGGAACATACCTATGCTCAATGCAGGGAAGTGCATGCAGGAGATGGACACTCGAGGGAATGTTTCCTCCTAGGTATAGGGTGTCAAATTGTGAAGGATATACACAAGGCTCTGTTTGGTTGAGGATGCAAAACTACTGAGGAAAACGGTTTATAACGCAAAGCGAGAACCGGCTATAGGCTCAATATTGCAAGCAAGGGCATGAGATGCAATCACAATTTAACACCAAAAGATGTCCCTTTTTATATCTTTTAGTCTACTTGGTGTGAAAAAGGGATAAACTTGTGCCAAATAGACATCTTTTCAAAACCAATTTACGAGTGTGAAAAAGACAAGTTCACTCGGTGATATTTTCACTTTTTGATAGCGAGTTGGAAAAGAGCTTAACTAAGACTCGTGATCTTTCAAATCCAATTTAATGAGTGTGAAAGGGACAAATCACTCGACAATCTTTTCATTTTTTAGACGAGTCAGAAAAGAACTTAACTGAGACTCATTTAGGAGATTCTAGGCGGCAAGTCATCGGAGAGGCCAAGGCTCTCGTGCAGAATTTTTGTGGAATGTCAGTATCTTACGAATAGCCGACATAAGCTTTGGAAAACCCAAATCTCTCCAAGTCGAGGAGGATAAAGCGCTAACTGAGTATATAGTCTCTGTGATAGATCGAATAATATCTCTTACAAGAAAAGACATAGGCGGGGGTATCAGATACCCCATAGGACTATCCCAGTTGAAGGTGATCTCCTCAAAACCAGAAGGGAGAGGACTTGGTGAAAGAAAAACTCTCTTGTTCAGAAGGTGCAGGACCAGGAATATTGATGACATGATTGATGGATGAATCCCTCTCCATAAGGAGAGTAGGATTGACCAGAGATTGCATTGGTATGATCACTTCTTCACTTATGGGTTGAAGAGGATGCATAGTAATGGGGGTAGGGGACACCTCACACTTGACAATGAGGGTGAGGTCAGGAGGGGATTGTGAAGGCATTACTGCCATGTCAATCAAAGGAGAAATAGGATAAGGAGAAACCACAGATTCCTCAGAATCTGAAGGGCCCTTAGGTGAGCCCCACGCTTATGGTATCCCAGTAGTAGTCGGACACAAACGAGTAAGGTGATCTCCTTCACAGGTCCTACAAAGGAACTTAGGCTTACATCTGAGACATATAGGTTTCTCAATGCCCCCAGCGTCATTCACGACGGATGGTGACATACTTTCGACACGATAGACAAAGGTGGTAGAGTCATCTCCTGTGATATGGATATGACTCAGGATAAATAGAGTGGTGTCCTTGACCTGACTAGTAGCGACTAGGTATGGGTTGTCAACACGACTTGTAGGAGTAGTTAACCCATCTCCAACATGATTGGTAGAGGTTGGTGACGAAGCTCCAATATGACTGACAGTGACTGGGCTAGCAGCGGGTTGTGGCATTTGATACCAAGGTCGAGGGAAAGATTGACTCGGAAACATTGTAGGCTAGAAGGGATCCTGGTTTACCCCCTGTCCCTATCTGAAAAGGTAGTATCCTCCATTTAATTGATTCAGGGAACTCTGAATAGGTATCATTAATGAATTCTATGAAGAGACTGAAGTATGATAAGGAATATTCGAGTGATGATATATGTTGCCCCCTTGTGAAGAGATTCCATAAAGAGGATAGCCTGAACCGTAAAACTGATACATGAGGACTCGCCATGGAAAAAGTGTTCGAAGGAACCGACGTGGAAGACGAAGGATACATGGATGGAGTGTAATAAGTAGAGTAAGCACTCATATGAGTATTGGCTCCTGAAAGAGCATGACTAGGATTGGATCCGTAAGAGGGGAGATTCCAACCTCCCGTCGTAAAAACAGGTTGAGGGACATGACTCATATCAAATGAAGACATAGGAAATGGGGCCATGGTGCCCTCGAATCCAATGTTAGGATTCACATGAGTGGACCAGGGAGAGGATTGCAAGGGTGAATGCATATCAACGGAAGAATGACTAGAGACCCAAGGCGCAGACTGAGTACCATAGTTCTGCATACCATTATAAAAAATAGAAGGACTCGTCCCCATGATAGAAGTAGGCATCATGGGGTAGGTAGCGGTGAACGAAGGATTAAAAGGAACTCCATTATCCATGATAAAGAGGACTCAGTATAAACTCCTAAGGCCAAGTAGTAATCAAATAGCACACCAAAAGTCAAACAACCAATAAGCATGCAAACAGGGTAAAGTGGCTAAGTGGCCTCCCTCCCTAAAGAAGGTATGTCTTGCCCAAGAGAGGCCTGAGACTCCCTAATAAAGATCAGAGATAAAAAAATCAGTTATAAGGGCCCTCATAGGCTTAACAACCAGTCGGTCAAATCCCCCCGGAGAAGTAATCCTCCATAAAGGTGTGTTTTTCGACCCTTATCTGACCCAGGGTACCTACAGAATAACCCCTACAAGTAACCTATGAGACATCTAAGTCAAGCAACTAATAAACTACTGTATAATCGATGCATAGGCGAGCAGTCGTAAGTCAAATCCACTATATGGGCAGGGTAGCAAAGCCCGAAACCTTGAAAGCACCACCTCTCACGAAGGTAAAGGCACTAACAAGATCCCCAGATACGAATAGATCCCCAGAAATATCTTTGACGCTAGGAAGGTATCGGGGGGATATCCATTCAACCGACTTCGCGCGACCTCGTGATTAATTCCGGTGTGAATGGAGCCCCCTGATCTTACCAATTATATAATGGATTTCTCCAGTCCCTGACTCAGACACATATGTTGATTTAATTGCCTTTGAGAAGTTTACTCACAAAATCCTATTCCAAGGCACTAAATCCTAGGCTAGTTTGTGCATACTAAAAAATAAAATTGTTACTAATAAATTTTAAATTATAGCTTTGATTTTATGGCCATGATTACTCAACAAGGTATGGTGATGAAACTCATGGTGTTATGACTATGCAAGAAAAGTAAATATGAAAATAATGCAAAGTCCTAACTTTAACTTTTAAAGAATGACATGCCTCTAAAAACCGATGCAATTTTCAAATTCAACTCAACAATTCAGAAGTAAAATGTAATCTTTCACTGTATGTGCTAAGCTAATGATAAAAACTCAAAAGACAAAAATGTCAAGCAATGCAAAATGCCTATTTTTTTGTATTTTCAATATATCGAAATTGAAAATGCATGGACTGAAAAAACAACTTGATATATAGCCCTAATATGTATAAAAATGAGATAACTCAAGCAGGATATCAAGCAACAAAACACCCAGCCCAATGTACAAGGACAATAAAAATGAAAAGATGAAGAGAAATACTTCGCCCAAAAATTCAACCAAAAGAGGGTTTTATGTCATCCCACAAGCACTCAATAGGCACTACAAAGACCTAAGAAGGCTCAGCAAGCATCAAATCCCACCCAGCAAACACCAGACCAAGCAAACATGCAAGGAAAAAGGGTGTACGCGACTATTCAAGCAAACGGAGAGTATATCCACAACCTGCAGTGAGACAGTCTGTGTGTATACGTGACAGTCAAGGCAAAAAGCGTGTATATGCTTTGAAACAAGGCCATGCAAGGGAGAAAAGATTAAAACTCAAACCCAGAGTGAACAGAATCTGTCAAGCAATAATACGACAAGAACCACAATAGAAACGAGAACAATCTAAGGAGAAAAGTAATTCAAACCCTAAGAAATAAGATTATTCCCCAGTGGAGTCGCCAATTCTGTTACAAGGAAAAACTCTCTATGTCTAGGGTGAACCACAACAAACGGAAATGACTGCAGAAATCAAATCTATGCCAACAACATGCTATATAAACCAATGTGCAAGCAAGATAAGGAAGAGGCCTACCTCGCTCAGATGTTCGATGATGCTCACTGTTGAGCACTTTGACCCAAAGCAATATACCTGCAACAAGTTCTCAACAAACAAGAAAAATCAAGTATATAGTGGAAATGTAAAAGGTTAGCACATTAGATAGCATAATCCATCAATACATAACAAATACGCCCATGGATAATAATTCATATATTTGCAAGATATCAATTGGATGGGAAAGGAGTATTTCTATTAATAAATGAATAGCAGAAGTGAAACTATTATAGACTTTCGTGTCAACACGGTTCGGAAGCAAGAAACCGAGTTCCTTCCAACTGGGTCCCCACCACTTCAATCCTCCACCAAAGGCAAGCTCATATAAGGGAGACAAAGTGGTTCTCCATCAAATAAGGGAAGATATTGAGGGTTGAACACTGAGTTCAGACTTAAAGGACAAAGGGATGCAGACTCAATATGAAGTAAATAATTTCTCTAGAGTAACTTTGCTTTCAAAGTTGAATTCTCTCCTCTTCCACAGCTCGGAATTGGCTTCTTTATAGCCTTCAAAATGCAACTAAAGGGCCGAGTCAGAACGTTTTCAGTAAATGGAAGGCCAAGGATCATATATCTCCTATCGTGACATGGAAACCTGACATTTAATTTTTATTTTTTAGCACAAATCCCGATGTACGCGGGCTGTAGTGGAGTAGCCTGCGTATACGCTTGTTGTATAGGGTGCAAGATGCGTACAAGTGGAAAAAATTTATATTTTTGCCTCTAGACTTTAGTAACAGGGAAGACAAGTCTGCATAGGGGAATGGAATAAGGCCCTCTCTGCAAGATTGTATAGGGTGAGGCAAATCTTTCTCTAACAATTACAAATAATTTTATCATATGTTTTAGTAAAGGAAAAAATAGATATTATGAATGGCATAACAATTATTAAATTGTTAGATGGATAATAACATGGATCTTCACTTGCTGACCTCTGATATTTATACTCACATTATCTAAGCAGTGATTATTTGTTATATTATCATTCAAGGTTTCTTACTGAAAAATATTATTTAATAGTTTCCATAAACTTTTAAACAGAGTGGGTCTAGTCAAGTTATTAGATCCACATGTATATATTAAAGCATCTACTTGTACTCATGCTTTGTCAATTAAAACTTCAACAAATATATACAATAGACTGTCAATTTTCATCATCTTTTTCATCATTTTATTTTCAGTGTTCTCATCAAACTTCTGTTGGAGTTACTTCACACACACATAGGATTTCTTTTTCCTAAGTTTTTTATTTGTTTATTAGTCATAATTAGTCATTATCAAAAAGACTAATTTCTAACGGACTTCTAAGCAAAAGCTACACCAAAAAAAATTTGCAAGTACAAAAGATTGAAGACAGCGGAAAGATGGAATTCCAAAAAGAATTCATTCTTACACCTTACAACTATTTTTCATGGAAGGAGAAAATAGCCATACATCTCCGACCCAGAGGGTTGTATAGGTTAACCATGAATACAGATACAGAGCCAACATCAGCCATAGAAAAATCCAAGTACTTAAATCGCATGGATGAGGCACTTGGAACAATTTGCAGTCTTATTTCTCCCGATCTCCTTTTTCATATATCTTCCTATAAGACTCCCAATGAAGCCTGGACCATCTTGGAAGGGATCTTTGGAAAACAGGATGAGATGAGGGGATGAATGCTAGAGGTGGAGCTGCTCACATTGGATCCAAAAAGCTTCGATAATATCCAAGATTTCTTTACAAAATTCAAGGATTTACTATCGCAACTCAAAGCTTGCGGGGTTGATAAATCGAAGGAGGAGAAACAAATGATTCTCACCATTCTCTCCAGGCTTGGACCTGAATTCTCTGTATTCGCATCCACATTCCATACTGTCAAATCTGCCTCTGGAGCCACCTGGAAGATGCCTTCTCTTGAGGACTTTATCGAATCCCTGACACAAGAGCAAACCAAGCTCATCAACATGGGCGCAATCAAAGTCCCAAGGGCGCATGCACTCACTGTGCATGATGGCAGCCACAAATATCAGAAATCTGAAGATAAATATAAGTGGAAATCTCATGCACATACAAAGAAGGAAGGGTGCACAAAACCCTTCACTGATGCCTCCAGATCCAAAGGAGAAAATGGAAGAAAATGTGAGAAATGCACATACTGTCACAAAGGATTCCATCCAAAATCTGCATGCATGCAAAAACAAATAGATCTGATGTCTTAGATACTTCAGCAAAACAACCTTGGATATCGCATCCCCGAGGGTGCAAAGAAGAAGAAGCCAGAAGATCTGAATTCCAAGAAAGACAATTCTAGCCATGCCTTGATTGCAATCAACTCATCTCCCGATGCTTGGATCGTAGATTCAGGAGCATCACATCACATGGCTGCCTCAGAAGTAGTATATTATTCTTTGGATGCATGCAAAAGCCCTCCTATTCTGATGAGGGACAACTCTTCTGTCGAAGTCACCAGCAAAGGAAGGATTGAACTCACCAACGGAATCTTCGAGAACGTGTTGCATGTTCCCAAGCTTTCTGTCAACCTTCTCTCCGTGTATCAGATGACGAATTCCGGCACCAAAAAGAAATTCTTATTCACACCAAATTCTGTGGACATATACGACATGCAAACCAACTCCAGGGTTGCTACCGGTGAGGTAAATCATCATTCTAGATTGTATACATTTTCTGAATTCATTGAACCTGATTCTTCTTTACTGCTTACTCATGATGATGAAAGTAGTAGGATATGGCACGAAAGGTTTGGACATTTGAATTTTAGATAAATGCAACAGCTTAGCAATCATAGATTAGTTGATGGTCTACCAGACATCCATTTCTCCAAGGGAGTATGTGAGGGATGTGTTCTCGGAAAACACCCTCAAGAGAAATTCGTCAAAGGAAAGTCTCAGCGAGCTTCCGCACCTTTAGATCTGATCCACAGTGACCTCATGGGTCCTTTTCCACATCCATCGATCAGCAAAGCAAGGTTTGTTCTCATTTTTGTTGATGATTTCTCACGTTTTACTTGGATCTACTTTCTCAGGCAAAAATCCGAGGTCTTTCAACACCTCAAAGATTTCAAAGATTTGGTTGAGACACAGTCCGGAAAGAAGATCAAAGTCCTCCGAACTGATAACAGAGGAGAGTATGTGAATCATGAGATTCGTAATCTTTTCCATGAGGTAGGGATTCAATTGCAGCATACAGTTCCCTACACTCCGCAGCAAAACAAAGTTGTCGAGCGGAAAAACAGATCTCTAAAGGAGATGGCATCTTGCATGTTGTATGCAAAGTCACTACCACAGAGACTATGGGCCGAAGTACTTAACTGTGCAACATACATCCAAAACAGATATCCTCATAGATCTGTCAAGGATAAGACCCCCTACGATGCTTGGAGCAGCCTCAAACCGGAAATGACCCACTTTCGCATTTTTGGTTCTCGTGCATGGGCTCACATTCCCTCTGAAAAGAGGAAGGCACTTGATCCACAAAGCACTGAGTGAATTTTTGTTGGATACCCTGATGGTGTGAAGGGATATCGGCTTATTGATATTTCCTTGGACCGACTCATCATTGAGTGTAGTGTCCAATTCGAGGAAAGTGTCTCACATCTACCTCAGTAGTTGCATGCAGACACCTTCACTCTTCCACCTGTTCGAGATGATGAGCATGCACATGCTGACTCTTCTTCAGACGAGAGTTTTGATTCAGAGGACTCAGATGATTCAGATTCAGAGTCAGTACAGTCAGATGCAGAGTCAGAGCATCCAGATGCAGTTGCAGAGCCAGAGCAGAGGCCCAAGTGGGCACATACTACTCTTCATGATGCAGGGGATCTCGTTGGTGATCCAGCCGATACTAAAAGGACTCGATCTGATTTCGAGGAGCCTCCTATTGCACTCACTGCCACTGAACCATTGCCTTCTAGGCATCTTTTCTTGGTTCAGTCTTCAGATCCACAGTCTTATGGCGAGGCTGCTGGAAATCCCTTTTGGGAATCCGCCAT
>ML809234.1:35742-108288 GCA_009831015.1 Picea engelmannii
ATTTAATTGTTTTTTTAATTTTTTTTTGCATTTTTTTATTCATTTATTATTTTTTTTTAATTTAATTTTTATTTAAAAATTTTTTTATGTGTTTTGGGTGTATAGTTTATTTGGTTTTTTTTTTCAATTTTTTTTTTAACTTTTATTATATTTTTAACTTTTTTAATTATTTTTTTTAAATGTGTCATGCTCCCAAGAGTTATACCCAAGTCCAACCTTGTCGTCTCTTGAACATGCGACATCGTGGAAGTTCTTACTTAGCAGCTTGGCTCAACCAAGGGTACTTCACTTGAACTGCACCTCTTAACCTAGAGCATACCCATACTTTGTTCCAAGCTATGAATGAGTCACATCCTTACTCTATGCAACTCAGTTGTAAACTTAAACATTTGTAACATTCTTTAACACTTAGTCAATTTGGCATACAACAGAAAACATGTGAAACATAAGACTTAGATATAGTGCAGGCGGCACCAGCGGTGCCTAATACCCGACTTCATTTATTATATTGCGAAATAGAAACAAAGCTTTACAAAGAGGGTGTTATTGTCCCAATTACATAGATGGGTAGAGTCGTCACGACTTTGCCTTATACATCAGAATTGTCCAGACCTGCGGTTCTACCACACCAAGACTTCCCATGTGCTCCCCCTTGCCTCACCTTAAGGTGCGCCCCACTTGTCCACCCAACCTCAGAGCTCCATGTCTCTTGCCTTGACTTTTTTCCTGTCTTCCTTTGGTTGTGCACCCTTGCTCTTATAAGGACTCCAAGGGTCACTTGTGAAAAACATCATGTCTTTTGGGTGTCTCGCGTCCCTTCGTGAATCATCACACTCAACCAAACCATCACGCCCCTCCATGGACCCAGTGCACCCAAACGAACCCATTCCCCATCAACAGTCGCATCTCTTGGACTGGCACACCCCATCCCTGGGTGCACGCCCCTTGCCTTGTGATCTTCCTTGTGTCAATCGTTGTGGCTCTTTTTGGGTGTGTCGATAGGGTCATCCAACCTCTTCGATGCACCCATATTAACAAGGTCAGACGAGTCCACTACTTGGGCATGCTCCCAAGTTTCTTTTCCCTTGCCCAAACGCAACCCAAGTCTCTGTCATTTGTCGCAAGGAAAGAAGGGAGTGTGTCCCCTTGGGCTCGCATGTCACCATCATGCCCTAAGGTGTTAATGCCCACGCACATAATACAAGTTATTACCCAACCAATTGTTCCCTCCTTGTGCTCTTCATCCATCCTGTCGTTGAATCTTACCAAGGAGCGTGCACGCTCAGTGGGTGTCATAGAAGGCCTTACGCCCTCCCCCATTAAATTTGTTGTCGTCCCAACAACTTCCATACCACTTGCAATCCATAGCGACCTTTGTGCACCCAAACGAGCCCATTCTCCCATCAACAGTTGCATCTCTTGGACCGGCACACCCCATCCTTGGGCACACGCCCCTTGCCTTGTGCTCTTCCTTGTGCCAATCGTCATGGTTCTTTGTGGGTGTGTCGAGAAGGTCATCCAACCTCTTCTATGCACCCATATTTCCAAGGTCAGACGTGTCCACTACTTGGGCCTGCTCCCAAGTTGCCTCACCCTTGCCCAAACGCAACACAAGTCTCTGTCATCCGTCACAACGGAAGAAGGGTGTGTGTCCCCTTGGGCTCGCATGTCACCATCATGCCCCAAGGTGCTCCTTCCCACGCCCATAATATAAGTTCTTACCCAACCGATTGTTCCCTCCCTGTGCTCTTTGTCTGTCCTGCCGTTGAATCTTCCCAAGGAGCACGCGCACTCAGTGGGTGTCACGGAAGGCCGTACACCCTCCCCCATTAAACTTGTTTTTGTCCCAGCAACTTCCATACCACTTGCAATCCATAGTGACCTTTGTGCACCCAAAAGAGCCCGTTCGACCATCAACCGTTGCATCTCTTGTATCGACACAACCCATCCTTGGGCCCACGCCCCTTGCCTTGTGCTCTTCCTTGTGCCAATCGTCGTGGCTCTTTGTGGGTGTGTCGATATGGTCATCCAACCTCTTCGATGCACCCATATTGCCAAGGTCAGACGGGTCCACTACTTGGGCATGCTCCCAAGTTGCTTCTCCCTTGCCCAAACGCAACCCAAGTCTCTGTCATCTATCGCAAGGGAAGAAGGGTTTTTGTCCCCTTGGGATCGCATGTCACCATTGTGCCCCAAGGTGCTCCTTCCCACTCCCATAATACAATTTCTTACCCAACCAATCATTCCCTCCTTGTGCTCTTTGTTCGTCCTTTCACTGAATCTTCCCAACGAGCATGTGCACTTAGTGGGTGTCACGGAAAACCTTACACCCTCCCCCATTAAACTTGTTATCATCCCAGCAACTTCCATACCACTTGAGATCCATAACAACCTTTGTCAAACTTCTAAATCATGTCCTCATATTTCCACAAAAACTCATATCTCTCTCAACTATCATCTTCGTCGAGTTTGTCCTTCCAATGGACAAATTATTCATGCACTTGACCTCAGCCTCATCCCAAGATGTGATGTGCCAAAATCTTCTCTACCTCCAACCATGGCTTATCTGCAACCATGGAAAATTCTTTGGATTGCTCAGCTCAACTTTGTTCATGCAGTTCTCTCTAGCATGACTTCAATTTACTAATGTGGAAGGTAGGATGAGCGTGTCACATGTGGAATGACAACTCCAATCTATAGGTGACGTTGCCAATCTTCTCAAGAACTTTGAACGGTCTCTCATACCTCTACACAAGAGATGGAGCCATCCCTTTAGGTGGTGGACATTGATCTCTGCTCAACTTGAGTGAGACCAACTTTCCTACTTGAAATTCTACGTCACACCTGTTGCAGTCTACCCATTGTTTCATTATATCTGTTGCGTTAGTCAAGTGCATGTGATCTATCTCCAACTGATATTGCCAAATCTTCATGAAACCCACTGCTAATGGATTTGTCTCATGATAGCATTATGTCACAAAATGAGAAGTTGTGGGTTGTTGTATGTTCATCAACTCGAATGGACTATAGCCCTTCGTTGAACATTTATGCAAATTGTAGTTGAACTGGGTGGCATCCAACAAGTCTGACTAGTTCATCTAATCTGCTTGTACATAGTGCCACAAGTAGTCCTCCATAAGTGTGTTGATTCATTCGGTCTACCCATCTATCTACGGATGGTAGGTTGAACTCTTCAACAACTTCATCCCCACAAGCTTGAACAATGTTGTCCAATAATTACTCGTGAACCTTGCATCCCTGTCCGACACAATGTTCAGAGGAAGACCCCAATACTTCACTATGTGCCTGAAAAACAACTTCGCAACTTCTTTCACGTTGCAAGGCATCTTCATAACAATGAAGACGACATACTTGGAGAATCGATCCACCACGAAAAAAATCCCATTGTATCCCTGCATCATCGAAAGTTGTGTGATGAAGTCCATCAAGACACTTGTCCACGATCTCTCTGAAATCGGTAAAGGTTGTAACAACCCTGCTCTCATTCTAGTGTATGTCTTATCATGCTAACATATAGGGAAAGTGTGAACGTACTCCTCCACATCTTGCTTCATCCACTCCCAAAAGTATCCTCGTTCCAACAACGTCATCTTTCTTCCATGTCTTGGATGGCCAACTCAAGGCGAGTCATGACATTCCTTCATGAGTTCCCTCTTGAGGTTGGACGACTTAGGGACATAGATTCACTCCCCAAAGTACAACAGTCCATCATGTAGCCAAAACTTCTACATTTTGTCATCCTTCACATGCTTCATGATGTTCTTTGTCGTGTGATCATGCTCTAACCCTTCCTTGATCCTTCCATGCAACTCTTCCAAGACATGAATCTGACTACCCCCTGATGTAGGGAACTCCTCCTCCTCCTCCTCCTCCTCCTCCTCTAGGATAACGAGTTGTGCCTTTCTGCTGAAGTCATCCATGGCAACATTTAGCCTACTTGGCCTATACTCAATGGTCATGACAAATTCTGTGAGGAAGTCTTTCCACCTTGCCTGCTTGGGTGACAACTTTGACTGTGTCGCAAAGTAACTTGTCGCAGTGTTGTATGTCTTCACGACAAACGTCTTGCCCAAAAAATGGTCTCTAAGTCTGCAAACAATGTACCACTGTGGTCATCTTCGTCTCATGAACGGGGTATCTCCATTCGCAATCTTGGAGATTTCTTCTCTCAAAGGTACCCAGATGTCCCTCCTGCATTAAAACCCCTCCAATGGCAAAGTCTGATGCACCTGTTTGCACTTCAAACGATTGCTCAAAGTTTGGCAGCTTCAACACAGGAGCGGTGACTACTCTGTGTTTTAGCTCTTCAAACGCAGACTTGCCCCTCTCTGTCTAGTTCCATGCTTTATCCTTCTTAAACACGTCAGTCAACGACGCAGTGATCTTGGAGTAGCCCTCTATGAACTTGTGATAGTAGTTGGCTAGTCCAAAGAAGACTCTCACGTCATGAATTGTTTGTTTCTCTTCCCATTCTTTGATTTCCTTGACCTTCGCAGGGTCCATGCGAATGCATACTTGGCCAATCCAATGATTCTAGAACGGTATCTCAGTCTACCCAAAAACACAATTATACTTCTTCAAGAACAGTTGGTTCTGTTTCAGGTCCTCAAAGACCTGTGTCAAATGTTTCTTGTGCTCCTCCATACTTCCGTTGTACACTGCGATGTCATCCAAATACACCACAACAAACTTGTCCAAAAACGGCCGCAACACATCATTCATCAATGTGCAAAAGGTTGCAGGGGCGTTGCACTACCCAAAAGGCATCACTAGGAACTCATAGCTCCCATACATTTTCACCATGGTTGTCTTCACCTCGTTCCATCTACAATTCACACCTGATAATACCCATGTCGCAAATCAAGCTTTGAAAAGACTTTGGTCTTCGCCAACTTGTCAAAGCAATCGACAGTTAAAGGAAACATGTATCAGTTCTTCATAGTTTGTTCAATGCTAGATAATCCAAACACATCCTCAGCTCTGAAGTGTCTTTTTTCTTAAAGAGAAACATGGTGCCATATGGGGACCTGGACCAATGAATGAAACCAACATCAATCAATTATGTCAACTATCTCTTCAACTCTTCCAGCTCAAGTCTGGACAATTGATAAGGAGCTCTTATCTATGGTCACAGTGCAGGCTCTAGTTCTATACGATGGTCAATAGCGTAGCGCAGTGGGAGAACTTTCGGTAATGCATCCGACATGTTGTCTACAACATCACCCAAAAAATTAGTGAGCTCAAGTTGAACAAGGGTCCTCGCTCCATCCTCCTAATTTGTTACTCTCTTCACACTCAGTGAAGACACAAGTTGCACCTTTCCACCATACTTCCTTGCAGTTGTGCGCAGAACACAAGCCCTTCAGTTCACCATGTATATCCATCTTCTCTATCCACGGCATGAGGACCGAATGTGTCCTCCTTAGGAAATCCTACCCAAGAATCACCTCAAAGTCATCCATAGGCATCATTGTAAAGTTAGTCCAACCTTTCCACTTATCAAGTCGAATGTGAAATAAGGAGGAAACGCCAGTTATTGTCTTTGCCTTAGAATTCATTGTCTTCACCGCAACTCCACATGGGGAGACTCTAAGTCCCAGCTCCTTCACTACCTGAGTCTTTAGAAAGTTGTGCAAGACACCTGATTCAACCAAATCTTGCATTGTTCTTATATTGATAACCAGATCCACAAAACACAACAAATGGTCTTGGCTGCCAAGCTCTCCACCCAAGGCACCCAACGCACCAACCTTCGTATCTTGCTACAAACCGAGCCTTACCACTCTTTCTGTGTTAAGTGAAAAAGAAAAATAAAATCGCAATACAACATCCCTGTGTTGTGTTTGTCTTCTGCAGACTATGTGGGAGCACCCCTTGGTCCGCCACTTGGTTCCAAGGTGCTTCATTGCAAGTCCTTGTAAATCTTGGTTTGTTTCACAAACCAAGTCTCTTATTGTCTCAGGTCGTGACAAGACACTTAACTCAACATGTCTTGAGTCATCTGTGACCTGCTTCCATCTTATGACTTCATTTGCCTATATCCAAGTAGTCACACCACTCTAGTTCACCCCACTTCTTGACTGTGTGAATCCTATCAAAATGTGTGATGTGTCTCTGCAGAACTCTTCGTTGTGAAACTGCTCTAATACCATATGTCACACCCCCAAGAGTCATGTTCAAGTCCTACCTTGGAATCTCGTGGACGTGTGGCACTGCGGTAGTGCTCACTTGGCAACTTGGCTCAACCAAAGATACATCACCCAGATTACCCCTATTCACCTAGAGCATACACATATTGTTCTAGGCTACAAACGAGTCACATACTTACTCTATTCAACTGAGTTGTATACTTAGACATTTGTTAACATTCTTTAACACTTAGTCAATTTGGCATACAACAGAAAACATGTGAAACAGGCGGGTGGTCACAGTCGTGGCCACATAAAGGAAAGGGCTTAGCCAGAGAAGAGCTAGCGCCCATTGGGCGTTGAGATTGCAACAACGCTCAGGAGAAGGCCCGTGGGTCTCATACGACCTGCGCATTCAGAGAAAGGACCTATGTAAGTGAGTTTGGGGTCTAGCAGAGACCCAGAGAGTCAATCAGACTCAGTTTCTTAATCGATCCTAGACCAGGAGGTCGCGTAGCCCTTAGGAGAGAAGGGGGGTCTGCATCAAGTGGTATCAGAGATGAAGTTTTGCTTGCAGACAACAGGCAAGGGAAAGGAGACAAGAGAACTCAAGTTTTGTACTCTGTGTGTGAAAGACAGTCGACACAATGTCGTCGAGGAGACAAGGAGAGCAACATTTAGCCAATTGAGCTGTAGAAAGGGAAATGCGAGAACTTCGTGCAAGATTGGAGGTGATGGAAGCAACACAAAGGAGAGCACCTGACACTGGAGATGTCAACGATGAAGAGAGCGAAGGAGCAGTGGATGAGAATGTCGTTGAAGAAGCTACAGGAGAGGATGTTGCCGAAGAAATCCTGCTAAGAGCAGTTGCTAGATTGGGAGGCAGAGCCAAGATAGAGGTCCCAATGTATGAAGGCAATTTAGATGTTGAAGAGCTGCTAGATTGGATAAGATCCATGGACAATCATTTCGACTATGAAGATGTCGATGAAGAGAGGAAGGTGAAAAAAGTTGTCACCAGGCTAAAGGGACATGTAGCGTTGTGGTGGGATGAACTACAGGCTGAAAGGAGAAGCAAAGGCAAGCAAAAGATAAAGAGCTGGGACAGAATGGTAGCCAAGCTGAAGGTTAAGTTCATGCCTAAGGATTATCAGATCAATCTATTCAGGAAAATGCAAAACCTGAGACAGAAAGGGATGACGGTTAAGGAATACACCGAGGAGTTCTACAGACTGAACATCAGAACTGGACAAAGGGAGAGAGATGAAGAAAAAGTTTCCAAGTATATAAATGGCCTAAGATAAGAAATCTAGGATGAGCTCAGCATGATGTCAGTAAGGACTGTGGAGGACGTTTATCAGTTTTCACTAAAGGCAGAAGAAAAGTTGGCCAAAAAGCAGAGCCAGCGGGGAAGAGGTAAAGGCCCAACCCCAAGAAAAATCAAGGGATTTACCCATGACATAGCACATCCGTCTAAGGATGATACTGAGAAACCACATAGTCACTCAAAAAGAGGAGGAAGTTCCCAAGAAAGACAGGGTGGTAGAAGAAATTCTTCCAGAGGAAGAGGAAGAAGAGGAGGAGGAGAAGTAAGATGTTATGCATGTGGAAAGACATGGCACATGTCTTGGGAATGCCCCGAGAAAAAGAAATAAAGACGTGAAGCTCACATTTCGGAAGCACAGAGAAGAGATGTTGAAGAAGAAGGTGCAAAGGATGGAAGATCCCTGATGTTGAGGAAGGTTCTCTTGAAACCAGAGGCAGAAATTGAGAAGCCAGTGCAGAGGAACAGTCTCTTCAGAACAACTTGCAAGACTAAAGACAGAGTATGCAAGGTGATAATCGACAGTGGGGGCACTGACAACTTAGTATCCACAGAGATGGTGGAGAAGTTGGAGCTAGAGACCACTGCACACCTGAAGCCATACAAAGTCTCATGGTTGCAAAAAGGACACCAGGTAATGGTTACTAAACAATGCTTGGTTGAATTTAAGATATGAGGATATAGAGATGAAATTCTATGTGATGTAATTCCCATGGATGTATGCCATATTTTGTTGGGA
Source organism: Picea engelmannii (assembly GCA_009831015.1). Classification (NCBI taxonomy): domain Eukaryota; kingdom Viridiplantae; phylum Streptophyta; class Pinopsida; order Pinales; family Pinaceae; genus Picea; species Picea engelmannii. The sequence goes on from ML809234.1 coordinate 43,955, forward strand.
AGACCATGGCAGTTTGACAAGAATTTCATTCATGATGGGAGGAAGAATACATACACCTTGGAGAAGAATGGTAGAACACACATGTTGTTGCCAATAGAGGAAAAGAAAGTGAAAGAGGAAGCCGACACAAGCATACTTCTCATGAGTGGGAAGGAACTCCTGAAATAAGTCAAGGAAGAACAAGAGATGCAATTCGTTGTGGTAAGGAAACCCAGAGTTATTCTTACAAACACTTCGATGAATGATTTACCTGAAGAAATTCAGGAATTGCTGGAAAATTTCACTGACATAGTGGTGGATGAGCTGCCTAACTCATTGCCAGCCATCAGAAGTATCAGTCACCATATCGACTTGATACCAGGAGCAAGTCTTCCAAACAAAGCAACATATAGATTGACACCTCGAGAGAATGAGGAAGTGAAGAACCAAGTCCAGGAATTGCTAAACAAGGGTTTGGTCAGAGAAAGTTTGAGTCCATGCGCAGTACCAACTATGTTGAGTCCAAAGAAGGATGGAGGATGGAGAATGTGTACAGACTCAAGATCCATTAACAAGATCACCATCTGGTATCGATTCCCTTTACCAAGAATGGATGATTTAATGGACCATTTAAGTGGAGAAAATTTATTTTCTAAGATAGATTTGAAAAGTGGGTATCACCAGATCAGGATGAGAGAAGGTGATGAGTGGAAAACAACCTTTAAGATGAATGAAGGGTTGTATGAATGGTTTGCTATGACATTTGGCTTAACAAATGCCCCAAGTACTTTTATGAGGATGATGAATGAAACACTGAAGGATTTCATTGGCAATTTTGTGGTTGTGTATCTGTATGATACACTGGTCTTTAGTAGGACTAAAGAGGAGCATTTGAGGCACCTGACATTAGTGATGAGGAGACTACGGCATGAGAAGTTGTTGATAAACCTGAAGAATTCCTCTTTTATGAAGACAAAACTCATTTACTTGGGTTTTGTGATCTCTTCAAATGAATTAAAGATGGATCCAGAGAAGGTGAAAGCAATCAAAGAATGGTCGTCACCAAGGAGCATGTTTGAGGTAAGGAGCTTCCATGGATTAGCAATTTTCTATAGGAATTTCATCAGAGACTTCAATGGAATTTGTGCACCAATGATGGATACAGTGAAGAAAAAGAACAAGTCTTTTAAATGGACAGAGGAGGCCGAGAGGAGCTCCAATATACTGAAGGAGAAAATAACAAAATGACCAATTATGGTCTTGTCGAATTTTGAAAAGACATTTCAGGTGAAATGTGATGCAAGTGGAGTTGCAATAGAAGCAGTTTTGATTCAGGATAATCGACATGTTGCCTATTTCAGTGAGAAGTTGAATGAGACCAAGAGGAAATACTCCACGTATGAAAAGGAGTTTTATGCCATAATTCAAGCCTTGAAGAAATGGAGACATTATCTTGTCCCACAAGAATTTGTCTTGTATAGCGATAACCAGGCTTTACAATTCATAACCAGGCAGAAAAAATTGAATCAGAGGCATGCAAAATGGGTCGAATTTATGCATAATTTTACTTTTTTCATAAAACATATTGTTGGGAATGCTAAAAAAGTTGTTGATGCATTAAGCAGAAGATGTTTGATTCTGCAGGAATTCCAGGTAAAGACCTTGGGGTTTGAACACCCTAAGGACATGTACTATGATGATACAAATTTCAGGGAAGCATATGAAGCATGTACAACCCATGTGCTGAGAGATAGAAGCCAGTGGACAGAGTATATGATTCAAGAGGGATTGTTGTTCAAGGGAAATCAATTGTGCATACCAAAATGCTCAATGAGAGATAACCTTTTGAAGGAAAAGCATAGTGGGGGTTTGGCGGGACATTTCAACCATGATAAAACGTTTGCACAGTTGAGAAGTTCATAATATTGTCCAGGTATGAGAACATAAGTGATAAAGTTTGTGAACAGATGTAGAATCTGCCAACATGTGAAAGGAAAAATAAAGAACATTGGATTGTATCAACCATTGTCAATACCAGAGGAGCCTTGGGATGCAATAAGCATGGATTTTGTGTTGGGACTGCCAAGAACGCAAAGAGGATTTGATTCCATATTTGTGGTGGTGGATAGATTTTCAAATATGGCACATTTTATCCCATGCCAGAAGACCAGTGATGCAATGCATGTTGCAAATCTATTTTTCAAGGAAGTTGTAAAACTTCACGGCCTACCCAGAAGCATTGTCTCGGACAGAGACACAAAATTTGTTGGTCACTTTTGGAGAACATTGTGGAAGAAGTTGGGGATATATTTATCCTTCATCTCAGATTATCACCCTCAGACGAATGGACAGACTGAGGTGGTAAACAAAAGTTTGGGAAACTTATTGAGGAGTTTGGTCACTGAACATCATAATCAGTGGGATCAGATTTTGCCACAAGCAAAGTTAGCATAGAATGACTATCCAAACAGGGGTACTGGAAGGAGCCCATTCCAAATATTGTATGGAATGCAACCCAAGGGAGTATCTGAGTTGAGAGACTTGGAACATAGTGAGATCAGGAGCATTGGAGCAGAAGATTTTGCTACAGAAATGCAGAGGCTCCATAGCCAGATCAGAGGACAGTTGTAGAGTTCTAGCCAGTAGTACAAGTGCAGAGCTAATCAACATCGCAGAGAACTTCAATTTGAAGTAGGAGATCAGGTTCTGGCCCATATCAAGAAAGAAAGGTTCCCTAGGGGAACATATAACAAGCTAAAGATGAAGAAGATATGACCATGCAAGATCTTGAGGAAGTTTGATGCAAATGCCTATGAGATTGAGCTACCAAATAATGTGGGCATATCACCCATATTCAATGTTTCAGACCTGTATCCTTACAGGGAAGATGATGTAGAGGGATCGGAAGATCAAGCGAGGAATCAATGGGAAAAGCAAATGCCCATAGCAGAAAATCCACAGATGGAGAAGATCGTGGATCAGAGGATTGGCAAGAAGACCAGGAGGAAGACCTATTTTGAATATCTGGTCAAATGGAAGGGGCACCCGATAGAATATGTCAGTTGGGAAAATGAAGTTGCTATCTAGAAGCATGGAAAGTCAGTACAGAAGCTCATGGACAGGAGTCAATGAATTTTTGTCAAGGGGAGTATGATGCAGGAGCATCGTTGTCAACCATGTGGAGCAAAACCCATCAACATCAAGGAATCTGTATGGGACCTCAACGCTGGCAGTTGCAGCAGATATTTTGAAATCCACCTTAACTCAGCATCAGAATTAATCTTTTGAGGCACGCTTGAACTCAGCAGGAAAATCGCGGAGGCACACTTGAACGATTACGAGTGAAGTGAGAGATTCCAATCCAGCTCTGGAATGCGACTGGTCTAGATAGTCGTTATGTTAAGTTTTAGAATAGGCAAGTAGCCAGGGAAAACCCTAAGAGCCCTCTGATAAATAGAGGTTTTGTACGCCCGAATGAGGGGTTAATCAATGAATCAACTAGTGAGTAGTTGGTAGTGGGCTGCATAGTTCAAGAACTGCAAGCTAGTAGGAGATTTCTGAGTTTTCAGTTTTTGGTTTTTAATCACAGTTGTAACCATATTCATGTATGAATAAAACAGAGAAAAAATGACCTAATGCATGGTGTGAACATTGTTTGCAATTGTCTGCATTTGTGTTTTCATGAGTGAATGAGTGAATGTCGTCATGAGTAAATGGAACTGTGAATGTTAGGATACGTTTCAATTGTTTCTCTTCTAGCGAAGTAGTGCAAGGTGTGCAGACAGAACGCAAGGAGTGCGTTGAAGGGATCTATTTCCGTTCCGAAGCTCAGAAGAGATAACATGAAACTTTCCCATTGCAAGGAGTGCAAAGAGACTGGTGCAAGGCATGCACAGGCGTCCGCAAGAATTCAAACCTTGTGTAAAGATCTGGTGCAAGGAGTGCGCAGATCCGAGATTCGACTAAGAGTCGAATGGACTTGGCAAGAAGTCGAAGAACCAGAAAATGAGAATGCCAGGAGGGTGAGAGGAACTTCTCTTCGAGAAACCCTTGGAGTTTGAGTTATCGAAATCCCTGGAACACAAGGAGTGCACGGGAATTCGAAGTCTTCATAAGACCAAGCTCAGGAGGAGTAACACTTTTCATAAGTGTTAAAGAGATCCAAGAATCGGACTCGTTGAAGGGGCAAAGGTTCGAAAACTTTGAACACCCAGAAGATCTTCTAACTCTGAAGATATCATACGTGCAAGGGGGAAAGGATCTCAGTCGTTCGATATTAACACTAGAGAATTGGAATCGTCCATTAGGAGGGACGTGTGGCAGACGATCAGCGTTTCGTTGAATCGCACTTGGGAGAAGTCAAAGGGCAGAGCGTCAAGAATTTGCAAGGCATGAATCCATGACTTGATCTAATCCGTTGGATCCAGGAGAGATCTGGATCGTAGATTGTCCAGGGTGAAATATCGACATTTCGGGGATCGGAGGATTCGAGGTGATAAGTCTTCTGACTTTACAAAACATGAAGTCCCGAAATCATCATGACCGTCGGATTGAGGGAGGATCTGGACCGTCAGATCTGAACATTGGAAGTTCGGGCATCGAGAGGATAGAGGCGCCTCACATCTGGAATACTCGATACGTGAAACCTCGACGCGCTTGAAGGTTTAGCCCCAGGTCATCGTGAGGGGTCACGTGGGAAGCGAAAAAAGTAAGGAACTAGTGAGTGTTAGGTCCTTGTCGGAATTTTGATGATCGAGAGAGTTGGAGTGGATCGCGTGCAAATACCCGACTCGCAAAATCGCGATGTGCCTTTTGAACAGGCGGGTGGTCACAGTCGTGGCCACGTAAAGGAAAGGGCTTAGCTAGAGAAGAGCTAGCGCCCGTTGGGCGTTGAGATTGGAACAACGCTCAGGAGAAGGCCCGTGGGTCTCATACGAACTACGCATTCGGAGAAAGGACCCGTGGTAGTGGGTTTGGGGTCTAGCAGAGACCCAGAGATTCAATCAGACTCAGTTTCTTGATCGATCCTAGATTAGGAGGTCACGCAACCCTTAGGAGAGAAGGGGGGTCTGCATCACGCACTTAGTGGGTGTCACAAAAGGCCTTACAAGATGTGTTTTGTAATATTTTTTGAACGAAATTATGTTTCTTTTTTTTTTAATTTATTTTTTCTCTTTAAAAATAAAATAAATTGTTGACAGATTTTTTTTCTTTTCTATTTATTTAATTTTTAACACAAATTATTTAAAAAATAAATTTTCAAGTTGGATTTTGAAGTTGATTTTAAGAATTTTATTTACTAGAGTACCAGTTGTCAAAGTTGTAGCTTCAATTAAGGCATTATTTGGACTCCAAAAATAAAATTTGTACTATTGGTAGCATAGCTTTTGATTTCAAGGTCAATTTTAAAATTTAGTATGAGTTGTTAGGGTCGCAATTTTAACCACCCTACAGAAAAAGGATGTTATTGATAGTGCCACTTTTTGAAACGAGGGTAAAAATAACCACCAAATGCAACCTCTAAAAAAACAAGAATTCTGGAGAGTTCTCATTAAGTTGGTAACTTTGTTAAAATATGTGGAAGAGGTCTTAGCCTCCAATCTTTCAAATGAGGGTTTTGGTTTTTTTACTGAAACTTAAGAGTCCAAGATAAGCCAACTTGAAAACAACAGAAGGAAAATTCTAATGGAAAAAGAGAAAGAGTGGCATTTAAAGAGAAGGGTAATCTAGCTTCGAGAAGGGGATGATAACACAAAACTTTTCCATAGATTTGTCGACTACAGAAAAAACATTAACACTATCTAGAAAATCGCAAAAGAAGATGGTTTGTAGGCCACAAATTTCCCCAATATCACTACTAAAGGAGTAAAGTACTTTCACACTATGTTCAAAGATGACTCCCGAGCTACCATAGATGTTATCATTCACTTATCTAGCTTCTTTCCTAGATTTGTTGAGCTAGAGGATAATCAAGCCCTTATGGCGAAAGTGGGGAAAGAAAAGCTTCTTAGAACTCTTCACAACTTCCAGAAGGACAAAATTCATAGGCCAAATAACCTCCCTATCGAGTTCTTCTGCAGTTGCTATGATTTTTGAAAATGATTTTAGAAGAGTGATAGAGGCCTCAAAATCCTCTAAAAAAACACTGGCAGCTTTCAACACCACCCTCATAGAACTCATCCCCAAGACCTGATAATCCATGTTGCTATGAAAATGTTCAACTTATCTCTCTATGCAACAACATACAAGATAATTTCAAAAATCATCTAAGGAAGATTGAAGGAAATTGTCTCTTAACATATCTCTCCCGAGTAGTTTGATTTCCTAGATGGGAGATAAATCCATGAGATTGTAGGATTAATGTCCCAATTTTTATTCCTGAAATATTTGTAATTAAAATTTTAAATACTTTGCATGGATATTTTATTGTTCTTCTACATTAACACCATGAGGTACATATACCTTGGTGTTGTGAATATGTAAGTTTTTTTTTTTGCAGTAATAAAGAAGAAGATCAAGATCAATTGAACTTGAGCACCTACAGGGGTTATGATACCGTAAGAGAGAAAAATTGAGGGGGTCTATGGAGGGTTTATACGTAAAAAAATCTACCTTATATTACCTTGAGCCTTCACTCATTTCAAAATTCCAATTGCAAAGTTAAAAGAGATTAAGAGTGAAGAAACAAATTCATCAATCTAAGCCACCAGTTCCTAAAATCTAACAAGTTGTCTATCCTACATTTTTGGAACTAAAAAAGAAGTTGAATTGGAATTATCTTAGTATCATGCATGCATAGAAATTTGAATGGGGGAAAAAAAGTTATTGAAAAATGAGGGAGGAGAGAGTTTTGGGGGGTTAGACAATAGAAAAAAGAGAGTCAAGTCCATAAAGAACAGACCAACCATGAAAAAATGTTTTTAAACGAATAAAAGTGTCAAGAAACCAAGAGAATTATGAATAGGCTTTGGATATCAGTCTAAACATTTATATGCACACGTTGAATAGCTCTGATAAAATGATTTTCCGAGGTATTGTGCAGTAGAAAATGAGGTGTTCTTTGTGTTATGTAAGATAGGTAATATGGGTGTCTAAGCGTTGCTCTATATTAAAGAAGATCAGTTGTAAAGATCACTTGGTTCAGACCTGTTTAAGTTAAAATTCAGTTTTTCTTGTTCTACTTCGACTGGTGGTATCATAGCTCAAATAGGGGTGGTATCTGCGGCAGACTACTTATGGTTGGGTGAAAATCACTCACTCAATTGATTGTTTGGTCTGCATATTTCAACAAATACGTTCACTTTTATTTATATATCTTGATTTATCTATATTTATTATTGAATAAATTTAAATGTGGCCAGTTTGTGTTTGTGTGAGAAAAATTATTTATACAGCCTATTTTTGTGTAAAATTTTTATATACATTTTGATTTTGTGTGAAAATATTACACAGTCTATTTATAGAAAAAAAACATTATATATATAGCCACTGGTTGAATACATTGTCAAGAACTTGTCTTGGTTCATGCCCCTGTAGGAAATAGTTTTCTCTGTTTTTGCTCAAAATTTCTAAATATCGATAATTTTTTATCAAAAACAAATGAAGGTATTCCCTACATGGACAAGAACTGAGACAAGTTATTGATTATGTATTCAACCAGTGAATACATAATCATATTGTATATCATTTTTCCACACAAAATCAGATTGTATATCAATTTTTCACACAAAAATAGGTTGTATAAATAATTTTCCCCACACAAAAACAAATTAACCACATTTAAATTTAATCAATAACAAATACAAATAAATCAAGATATATAAACATAAATAAGCTTATTTGTTGAAATTTAGAGACCAAACAACTAGTTGAGTGAACGATTTCCACTCAACCGTAAGTAGTCCGCAGCAAACACCACCCCTTAACCAACCATGATACCACGAGGAAAAAATAAGACAAAAAAAACTCTGAATTTCAAGCTAAACAAATCCAAACCAAGTGATTTTTACTATTGAGCTTCTTGAGAACAAAGCAACATTTAGGCATCCTCAATATCTGTCCCACACGACACAAGGAGCACATCTTTATCTACTACACAGTACCTCAAAAAACATTCATTTTAATTTTATTCAATGTGTACATAGAAAGGTTCAAGTTGATATCCAAAGCTTATGCAGAATTATCTTGGTTTCTTGACATTTTTCTCAGTCTAAAAATTTTCTTTCATGGTTGGTATGTTCTATATGGACTTGGCTCTTTTTTTGTTGTTGTCTAACCCCCAAAAACTCTCTCATTCCTCATTTTCCAACAGTCTCTTCACCCCCATTCGAATTTCTCATGCATGCATGATAGCAAGAAAATTCAAATTCAATTTTTTCCAAGTTCCAAAAATGTAGCAGAAACAACTTGTGAGATTTTAGAAAATGATGATTTAGATTAAAAAATTTGTTTCCTCCACTCCTCTTAACCTCTTTAAACTTTACAACTCAAATTTTGAAACGAGTGAAAGTTCAAGGTGACATAAGTTATATGTTTTTAGGCATAAACTCCCCATACACCCCCTCACATTTCCCCTCTTGCAGTACCATAACCCTTATAGGCACTCAAACTCAATTAATCTTAACCTTCTTTATTATTGCAAAATAAAAACAAAAAACATACATATTCACGACACCATGTTATATCTACCTCAAGGTGTTAGTGTAGCAAAACTATAAAATATCCATGCAAAGTATTTAAAAATTTAATTACAAATATTTCGAGTAAAAATTGGGATATTACATCATTTTTCCCTTGGAATAACACCATTCTTTGTGTTTCTTTATTGCAACAATGTTTATGATAAAAACAGGTATGGATATGTATCTCTCATGGCATCATCCATCTCCCAAGTGGCGTCATTTGGCCCAAAGTGTCTCCATTTCACTTTTACCAAAGCGATAGATCAGCTCCAGAGCATTGTGACTTTCATGTCTAATATGCACAAGGGTTCTAGTTGGAACTCTTCCTTCGGTTTCACCTTGATAACAACTCAATCAATAACATGGTTAAAATCATGTACATGTTTTTTAAGCATAGATACATGAAAAACATTATGTATTTTAATATTGCAAGCAAAGCAAGTTTATAAACCACTAGTCTATCATTTCCAAAATTTCAAATGGTCCACAATATCTGAGTGCAAATTTGGCTTAGGCTCCAAGTTTCAATGAACTCTCTCGTGGTTTCACTTTAAGATACGCATGTTCTCATCGACTTTGATTTATTTGTGTGCTATGTTTATGTCTGTGTAACTTTTATGTCTGTCTTGGGCTATCTTCAAGTTTTGTTTGATTTTGATGACTTCTTATTCCATTTCTTTCAACATTTCCAATCCAAGTGTGATTCTATTCATTGTGTTCTCCCAGCTCCCAGCTTATAGGTGTATTAAACCTTCTGCCATATAGTACCTCAAAATGACTTATTTTAAAGATTTTTGGTAACCATTATTATAGGAAAACTCTACCAAATGCAGGTAATTCTCCCATTTATTTGGTTTTTTCATGGCATGCATTCGAAGCATGTCTTCCAGTATTTGGTTTGTCCTTTCTTTCTGCTCGTATCTCTGTGGATGATACACAACGTTGAAATTTAATTGTGTACCCAAGCCTTTAAACAATCCTTTCCAAAATCTTGACGTAACTTTTGAGTCTCTGTTAGATGTTATTGTGGTAGGTATTCCATGCAATCTAAAGACTTATTTCATAAATATTCCTGCAACATTTATTGCTTTAAATGTGGACTTTATAGGGATGAAATGAGCAACCTTACTCAATTTGTCAACTACAACCATGATGGCATCATGTTGTCTCATGTCTTTGGCAAACCTGTAATAAAGTCCATGCTAATTATTTCTCATTTCCATTCAGGAATGGATAAAGGTTGCAATAAACATGTTGGATGTTTATGTTCCACTTTCACATGTTGACATTCTGAGCATCTTGTAATATAATCAACAATTTCTTTTTTCATTTTAGGCCAAAAGCACTATTTTCTTACTACAGTGATCATTTTATGATAACCTAGATGTTTTGAGTAAGGTTTCTTGTGCATTTCATCCAAGACAAGTTTCTTTAACTCTTCTGAATCGGGTATGTATAATCTATCCTTATATATCATCAATCTTTCTTCGATGATTTGATAGCTATCATATTTTCTCTGGTGGCTCTTGCTGTAAACTTCCTTTATTTGTAGAAAGTATTCATCCTTACACAATGCTTCTTTTATCCTGGACTTCAGATCAGATTCACAAATATTAATAGTTGTTAAGTGTATAACTTGCATACTCATGTTGAGTGCATCTACTACCTAGTTATCTTTTCCCTTAATGTGTCTAATTTCAAAATCATATTTACCGATAAGTGCTAACCATCTACTATGTCTAGCATTCAAGTGAAGTTGATCGAATAGATGTCTTAATCCACTATGGTTCGTCATCAAAATAAATTTTCTACGCATCGAGTAATGTAGTCACATCCTTAAAGCATGTATTATGGTTGCAAGTTCCAAATCATGGGTAGAATAATTCCTTTCATGCTCCTTTAATTTCCTAGATTCATAATGTATCGCGTGATTCTCTTGCATAAGAAATCCACCCAGTGCTTCCTTACATGCATTTGTAAACACTATGAAGTCTTTCTTTGACTCAACAATCTTTAGTACTGGTGCGTTAGTTAAAAGATGTTTCAACTATTGAAAGATTTATTCACATTAGGTAGACCACGCAAACTTTACTCCTTTCTTTTGCAAAGAGGTTATGGGATGGTCAATGTTTAAAAATCCCTCTATGAATATTTTGTAGTATCTTGTCAATCACATAAATGACCTTACATCTGTCACATTCTTCAGAGTGGGCCAATTCATAATGGCCTTGATCTTTTCTAGATGAACTGAAATTCCCTTATCTGATATAATGTGTCCCAAGCATTGTATCTATCTTTGATAGAAATCACATTTACTAAACTTGACATACAACTGGTATTCTCTTAGTATCTGCAAAACCAATCTAAGATATTCCTTATGTTCTTCTTCAAATTTAGAGTGGATAAGAATGTCATCTATAAATACCAATACAAACGTATCCAAATATTTACTGAAAATATTGTTCATGAGACACATGAATGTGGTCGATGTTGAGTTTTGGTGTACTTTGGGAAGTGGTCCCCTTGTGGTTTTGGGTCTCTAACCACAAGTGGGAAATACATTGGGACTTTGTGCCTTGTACTTTATGTCTAATTCAAATTTGACTTCACTGAAGTGAAAAAGTTGAATTTTTGTCACTTAAGGCAAAAGTGACTAATTATTCACTAAGTGGGTGAATGAGGGGACATAAAGTGAACATAGGAAATTTAACCCAAAGTGGGTTTTGAGTTGAGATATTTTTGGTGAGATCTCAACCATATATTAGAGATGGATTTGAGTGATCCTAGCCATCCAATCTTAGGTTTCCTTATGGATGGTTCAAGAGGGATACATAGGGCCTAAGGAGGCTCACTCACTCATTTGTTCACTTAGAGAGTTTGAGATGAGCAATGGAGATGGGAATGGAAGCTATGTTTGAGAAAAGCTTGGGCACCTCCATCCATGGAGGAGTTATGGAGGCTTAGACCCTTATTGTTTGTTGGTGAGAGTTATTGCTTAGAGGAGGGCGCACACCCATCTAGTAGTAGGAGGACTTGTCCTATTCCATATCTTATTGGTTAATGGCAGAGGAGGCACACAACAACTAGATTTTGTGCAAGGGATTCTTCATTGGGCCAAGGAGGAGCTAGGGCGCTTCATTTCAGTGGATATAACAACAAGGAGGAAAGGCACACTTTCCTAGTAGCATTCTTCTTGGACCCTATACTACAAGCTTGACAGAAGCTTGCTATCATACCAGGTTCTATTTTATTGTATTCATTGTTTGAGATCATCATTATATATGTTGATATTATGGTAGTTGCGGGAGGTATTTACCTCCACGTGTAACCTTGATGAGAATAGAATATTCTGAGAAGCAAGAAGTAACCCTAAAGCTTTTAACATAACCCTAGAAGACAAGTCGGCTCAAGGAAATAATTAATATTAAGTATTTAGTCTCCAGAATGAGAAGTCAGCCCAGACAACTCAGGAAACAATATAAATACAAGTAGCCAGACCTCATTTTGTACACACTGCTCAGAATTACAGCTGGGAACAAGTGCGCACCGCAGGAACTGATCTAGTGCACAAGTCTGGGGAGAAGTTGCAGTTGTTTTGTACACACTACTCAGAATTGCAGCTGGGAACAAGTGCGCACTACAGGAACTGATCTAGTGCGCAAGTCTGGGGAGCAGTTGCAGTCGATAGTTGCCGCAATCTGGTTTCCTGGTTTAGGCTCGGACTTTCTGTTGGTTATGGTTGGACTTTCTGATCAATCTTGGTTATCTTTATGCATTAGCTTTGGTTGGCTATTGGTTTGCTTCCGGAATCATTCTTTGTCAAGGTTAAGGTGCTCGGGGGTGGCTTCGGCCTATGGTTGGGTGAAAATATTTCTATATTGTCTATGGTTAAACGAGCACATACATTACTTTCTAACAGGTTATGGGCCCACACTATCTTCGGACAGTCTAACCGTTGGAACATAGATTGGGAGGATTTGCTCAGTTACAGTTGCAGTTGCAGTTGCAGCTATTTTTTGCTGCAGCAACAAAACCCTAACCCTCTCGTTGAGGCACCTTAAGTGAAGAGATTGGCCTAATTTCTGGATATACTAGTGCGCCCTAGCCTAGCGCATCTCTTGGTACTCTCAGCAAGCTAAGATGTCAAGTTTGAGTTTTTGGTCAAAATCAAGGGTTGACCAAGTCAAAACAATTATGACTTACTCTATGAAGTAAGAAAACAAGTTAGAAGAGGCTTCTAATTTTAGAGCATGGAAGACAAGGATTGAACTCATCCTTGCCAAGAATAAAGTGTTGGATATCATGAAAGGAAAGATTGTGGAACCAGAGTTTGAAGAAGGAAAAGAGAAGGAACCTTAGAACGTTGCAATTATGGAGAAGTTCAAAGACAATGATATCAATGCCATGAGTATCGTAGTGGACTATATAAAATACCACTTGATACCCTACATCTCCCATCTTGACTCATCTAAGAAGATGTATGATGCCCTAACAAACCTCTTCTCAGTCAGAAACGTTGGACAAGTAATGAGTCTAAAGAATGAGCTCCGTGACATGAAAATGAATGATGATGACAGCATAACATCATACTTTGTGAGAATCTCTCAGTTAAGAGATCAACTACAAGCTATTAAAGAAATAATTTCAGAGAAGGAACTAGTAAATATAGTACTCAACGGTCTTCCCAAGACATGGGATGCATTTACCGCAAGCATGAACACAAGGAAGGAGTATCCTACATTTGAGGAACTTTGGACTTCTTGTGCATAAGAAGAATCAAGGATTAGTACAAAAGAGAAACCCCAAAAGGAATACGATGATCAAGCCTTCACAGCAAGGTTCAAGAATTTTAGGAATAAAAGAAAGTTTGGCTCCAGAAAGAAATCAAATCAAGAGAAAGATATGTCAAAAATGCAATGCTTCAACTGTTGAAAATATGGTCACTACAAGAATCATTGTCCCGGGCTAAAGAAAATGAAGGAAACACACGAAACATCAGTTGTCGAAGAAAGGAAACCCTTTAAGAAGACCAAGAAGGATAAAGCAAACTTCTTCTTCTAAGACAAGGTAACGATATTCTTCATAGTTCTTGTACATACCATGTTTACATAGTTTCTGTACATATCTTGCATATCTATTTCTTAGAAGATAAAATGTTCCAAGAGAAACAATACTTATGGAAGAATAAAAAGATAAGGATTGATATCACGATAACTTTAAGACAAGAAATACACATGGAAATATGAAGTACATTGACAATCCTCGATAACAATTCCTATGGAAGCTATTACAACTGTCGAAATCATAATCAAACTCGAAGAAACCTAGAAGAAGTAAAAACCGAAAGAAGTCAACAATCAAGAGGAAAATACTCGTGAGTATGCATTCATGCATGAAGCAAGGATTAGGAGGGAGTTAATCCTAAACAATGTGATCCATCGAGGATTATGTAGTATCTATCCATGTTCCCATCAATGGTAGCAACCATGAAGAACAAAACATGTTCAGTTTGACTTTAGAAGAAGTCTTCTTCGAAAAGAAGCCTTAAAATATCCCTAGTTGTCCATCCACATCCATGATCCTATGATGAAAGGAAGAAGTTGGAATATTCAGGGCATGGAATCTATAGAAAACTCCATGGACCCAAGAGCTAAAGAGAAACATGAGGAAGAACGTGAAGATTCCAAGAGAGAAAGAAAAGCTAGAAAAACCAATCATTATATCAAGAATCGCAAGACTACCAGCTTGGTTTGAACTCACTAGAAACAATCAAGCAAAAAAAATGGAAGTTGTGATGAAGAACAATGTACAAAAGACTTATGAACGGAAGCATTGTGAGATCCAGAACTAAAGGTTCTCCCAGATGGAGGGAGAATACTATGATGATAGCTTGTTCCAGACATACTTATACCTGAGACATTATATCTCGTGCAATATCCATGGGTTGGATTTTTACATCATATGAATGTAAGGATTGTTCTCCTCAACAGAGTAATCAAATGTAGAGCGACATCAAGGTTTTGAGGTATACCAGAAAGAGACTCTTGTATGCAGATGGAAGAAGACAACTTCGTGGAGAGCCTCCAATGCACAGCAGAAGCATGGTGAAAACTTTCTATAACAGAGATATTGTATCAGAATGGTTACTCAGAAGTCCAAAATGATGGATTGCTAATCCATGACAAACACTCATGATGACAGAAGAAGTGTCACTTGGATATGTTCCAGTTTGAGCCTTACCACGATGTCATAAGCCAACAGGAAAAAAAAGAGTTGAATCCAACCATGATATACTGTAATGATAAGAGCTATATGAAGCCTTCAGAGAAAACCAGTGTTCCAGAAAGACCGAAGTAAATTGAGATCAAGCATTACATTCTCTGTGATGAGGTCCAGAAAAGAGAAGTGTTTCTCCAATATATCTCCACAGATGAGTAGATAAGCAATTGTTTTGGTAAAGCCTCTATCCAAGATGAAAGAGTTTGCATACTCAAGAAACAAGCTAGAGCTCGTGAAGACGACTTCCTTATTGAAAAGGGAATATATGACTCCCAGGTTGGGAGGGAGCACTGATGTATTATTGATTTATGGGCTGTGAATTTTCAGTTCGAAAAATGGTCGAGGATGAGAAGTTCATTTCCAGTTTGGAAAGTGGTTTGAGATTTCTGACGGACATGCATTTTCCAGGTCAGAAAATGATCAAGATCAAACGGTCATTTTCATAATGAAAATGGTTCGATGGATTGTTGATGTACCATAGACAGCGATTCCCCTTGTGGCCAGTGTGGGGGAATGGTCTAGGAAAGTCTTTCTTCTTAACATTCACTCTCAGTAGTGATCAAGAAGACCGGTCCTCCTTGTTGGACAGTCATTCTTTCGAAGCTCACAGTTGTGAGCAGTTTCGAAGAATGGTTCGTTTTGGAGGTTGGTGCAGGACAGTCATTTCCTTAGGAAATGGTCCAGACGTTCATTCCCTAGGGCAGATTAATTCTCTCCAGGTTGCACTTTGTTTATTGCTGTAGGAATGGCCCAGATAGGTGAATGGTCCAGGTTCAACAATCAGGGATAGGCATTCCCTAGGGCAGACTCATTCTCTCCAGGTTGCACTTTGTTTAGTGCCAGAGGAATGGCCTAGATAGGTGAATGGTCTAGGCTCAGAAATTAGGACAATTATTATTCCATGCTTGAGAAGAATAGTCCAGTAGCTCATGACTGATGTTTTACCTTCTGAGGGCAGATGCTCTTCCAGATCTCACAGATGTGAGTGGAAGAATGGCCCAGATGATTCAGTTTATATCATGACATTGTTTTTCTGTGCAAGTTCATATAAAATGATATGATTTCTATGGAGAATGTATGTCTCTGGACAATAGATGCATGCTATTGTGGTGGATGTGTTCCACTGGTTGTGACTATGTGTCATTGATTAAGTAGTTGTGTGCTACTTGGTGTGGTAGTGTACCACTGGATTGTAGTTGTGTACTACTATGGATAGACATAGTTTTGTTCTATTGAATGACATTGTTCTGATTGCTTTGTAGACTATCATCAGTGTTGAAAGTGATTATCAACTAGATGGATGATCAGTGTACTGATGGACAAACATTCTCCAGACGAAAAATGATCCAGGACATTTATTCTTCTAGGACATATTCCCGGATTAGAACAATGGTTTTTGCATCACTCCTTCGAGTGAGTGATTTATTCAGCATCATGTCTGATTACTCAGATGGAGTATGGTTTCGAGAGATGATGTAGTTGATGTTGTCAAATGACACTGATAGTGATGATGGTGCTCGTGATCTAATCATGAGATAGTCTATATGACTATGATGATGCTACCGGTTGAATGGTATGTTTGTGCTCAAGACCATTACCTCCAATACCTCCCTAGCTAGGAGGGAGTGTTAATATTATGGTAGATGCGGGAGGTATTTACCTCCACGTGTAACCCTGATGAGAATAGAATATTCTGGGAAGCAAGAAGTAACCCTAAAGCTTTGAACATAACCCTAGAAGACAAGTCAGCTTAAGGAAATAATTAATATTAAGTATTTAGTCTCCAAAATGAGAAGTTGGCCCAGACAGCTCAGGAAACAATATAAATACAAGTAGCCAGACCTCATTTTGTACACACTGCTCAGAATTGCAGCTGGGAACAAGTGCACACTGCAAGAACTGATCTAGTGTGCAAGTCTGGGGAGCAGTTGCAGCTCGCAGTTGTCGCAATCTGGTTTCCTGGTTTAGGCTCGGACTTTCTATTGGTTATGGTTGGACTTCTGATAAGTCTTGGTTATATTTATGCATTAGCCTTGGTTGGCTATTGGTTTTCTTCCGAAATAATTCTATGTCAAGGTTAAGATGCTCGGGGGTGGCTTCAGCCTATGATTGGGTGAAAATATTCCTATATTGTCTATGGTTAAATGAGCACATCCATTACTTTCTAACAATATATACTTTCATTCCAAACTGGTTTTCCCCAGGGGGGTTTTATCCAGGGTCATGTTGACCAAAAACACTTGTGTCCTATTTTCATGCATTCTTAGAGTGTAGATCAGTTTATCAATGTTGTAAAGATCTAGAGGAGTGTTACTTGTTTTGAGTTATATTGCATGTGCTAACCACCAATTTGAAAACACTTGCAAGGGCACCTCAAAGAACACTTAACCAATAAAATTTCTGGGCAGAAAAGTGCATAATTATTTGTTGTTATAAAGCAGTAGCACATGACAGTTTGAAGATTGAACTTAGAGCCAAGTTTCAGGTAAAAGACAGACCTGTCTTGGAAACCTCATAGTATCTCAATTTTCTTCATGGTGTCATAGCCTTGTTTGCAAACACTTGTTGATTTCTAGAGCATTCAGTGGACAGTTTCTTGACAGCTTGTTGGCATATTTTTGGGACAGTTTGTTGACAGTTTTGTTGGAAAGCATGTTGGCTGATTTGTTGGACTATTTGTAGGATTG
Organism: Picea engelmannii; assembly: GCA_009831015.1. NCBI lineage: Eukaryota > Viridiplantae > Streptophyta > Pinopsida > Pinales > Pinaceae > Picea > Picea engelmannii. The sequence continues at coordinate 61,581 of ML809234.1, forward strand.
TTTTTGGACATAGTGGACAACCTCTTTTCACACCTGTGTTGATAGGAGTGAGTCTGATTTGGACAACCTCTTTTCACACATGTTTTGTCAGGAGTGAGGTTGTAGTTTGATTGCCTCTTTTCGCACATGTGTTGACAGTAGTGAGGCAATACTCTTTTTCAATTGTAGCATTAGTGTGAGTTCAGTGGACAGTTATGTCAGTGTCTTAGATGAGGGCAGAGGATAGGCTAGCCGGAGCTAGCAATTGATCCACTTGGAAGACCAAGATCATTTGTGTCTTAGAGGATCTTGAATTATGGGATATAGTTCAATCTCTCGTGGTGATTCCTCCTGCACCTGCACCATCACCATTGTTGGATGAAAATTTCAGGAAGAAGAACACCAACGGCGAAGAGGAATATTTGTGATGCAGTGAGGGACCACATCATACCCCACTTGACTGGGAAAGACTATGCCTTTGAGATATGGGTCTCATTGTGCAAGCTTTATCAAAGTCCCAATCAAAACCGGAAGATGGTTCTATAGAAAAAACTCAGGAGCATTCATATGCTCAGGACAAAGTCGGACACTTCATACCTTAGCAGATTCACTTAGATTCGAGATGAGTTAGCAGCGTTTGGAGAGATTCTGGATCCAAAATTTATCGTGAGAACATATTTAAACAGTTTTTCCAAACCTTGGGGTTCATTTGTATGAGGAATTGTAGCCCGAGAGGTCATGCCTACTTGGGAGAGACTTTGGGACGACTTCGTACAGGAGAAGTTGAGATGCAGCTCTGGGTCTTCAAGACAACAAAGAATATATGAGGGTGATGAGGGTGATGAGGATCTTTCTCTTTGGACAAAGGGAAGAAGAAGGTTGGCAAGGGTGCTCGACATGGTCCCAAATGAGGGCCAATCCATAGGGAGAGAGTGGTAGTGGGAAGAAGAGGTATATGAGAGCGGTAGTGGGAAGAAGAGGGATATGAGAAAAGTGAAGTGCTTTGCTTGTAAGAGGATAGGGCACTATGTTGGACAGTGTCCCAATAGGAAGAAGAGGTCGGGTGGTATAGCAGCTATAGCAGATGAGGCAAAGTTTCAGGCACAGTTTGAGAGGGAGTGTGCCTTCCTTATTTGTTGCACTTTAGTTGAGACGACACATAGAATTTGGTACATAGACAGCGGGGCTTCGAGCCACGTGACTAGTTTTAGAGAGCATTTCACTAACCTCAAAGATCTAGAGTTCAAGATGGAGATTTCTCTTGGTGATGATTCCATAGTAAGAGTTGTTGGGTGTGGCATAGCGACTTTTCAGAGGGAGAGTATGCCACCAATTTCATTCAAGGATGTTCTCTACATCCCTAGGTTGAAGAAGAATATGATATCAGTTTCCACCCTCTAGGATAGGGGTCATGAGGTGTCCTTCAGAGTGACAGAGGTCCTCATACACCCTAAGGGGTCCCGTCCCACCTCAGGGGAGGTGATTGGAGTGAGGAATGGAAAACTATATAGATTTTTTTTTTAGCCCCTGCATGCTTTGGCAGCGAGCAGCGACAACAACAGTCAATTGTGTGAGTTGTGGCATCAGAGGATGACTCACCTTCATCATGGGGCTCTTAGAGGGTTGAGAGAGGTTGTGACAGACGTGCCACAATTCATCTTAGAGCATCAAGATGTGTGTAGAGGGTGCGCGCTTAGTAATTTTACCAAGGCTACTTTTCACAGCAATGACAGCAGGTCAACTAGGGTATTGGATTTAGTACACACAAATGTGTGTGGACCCATGTCTTGGGCGTCCTTGAGTCATTGTGAGTACTATCTCACATTCATAGATGACCACTCAAGGAAGACCTAGATCTATTTCCTTAAGGCCAAGAGTGAGGTCTTCAAGAGTTTCCAAGAGTTCAAAGCTCTTGTGGAGAACCAGACAAGAAAGAGGATCAAGGTCTTGCAGTCAGACAATAGAGGTGAGTATGCCTCCAGGGAATTTGTAGACTTATGTACCCATGCAAGGATCAAAAGACAAACGATCGTGCCTTACAACCCCCAACAAAACGGGGTTGTCGAGAGGAAGAACATGGCAATTACCGGTGTCGCAAGATCTATGTTGCGTGATCATACTTTGTCTCTATGCCTTTGGGTTGAGGCGAGTGTTGCTACAGTTTATCTACAGAAGATGAGTCACCACGAGATTTTGGGGAATAAGAATCATGAGGAGGCCTTCATTGGTAGGAGGCCCGATGTTGAGCACATCATGATTTTTGGTTGCTTAACTTACTCTCATACCCCCTCAGAGAGGAGGACAAAGCTAGACCCCACAGCCCAGCAGGGGATTCTAGTTGGGTACTCATAGGTCTCAAAGGCTTACCGGATTTACATTCCATCACAAGGAAGAGTGGTGGTAAGCAGAGATGTTAGATTTGAGGAGGGTAGAGCTTTCCGGAGATCTCTTGAGTTGAGATTCAGTATTGAGGAGGATGCAGAGACACGAATTGATGTTTCAGAGGGAGCACAGCCTCAGGTGTCTAGTGCACCAGTTTCAGGGGTGATAAGGTCACCTTGCACAGCTTCAAGTCCACAGTTGCAGGGGGTTAAGGCAGAGGGTGCAGAGACTTCAGGATCTCAGAGTGTTAGGATTAGATCTAAGGCAGAGACTCTTGGGCGAGGATATCTTACTTCTCCCTTGGTTACTTTAGGGAAGAGGAAACCAACATGGTTTCAACAGACCTTGAAGGAAGCCAAGGAGAATGTAGGAGAACCCAAGAGACAGCTTAGAGAAAGAAGATCACCAGAGAGGCTTGGGTCCTACTTAACGATGATGACGAGCATCACAAATGCAGAGCCCGAGACATTTGTGCAGGCATTTGACCAGCAAGTTTTGCGAGAGGCCATGCTAGAAGAGTGTGACTCCATTATGTGCAATGATATATGGGAGGTGGTGTCAAGTCCAGAGGGAAAGTTAGTTGTGACTTCTAGATGGTTGTACAAGACCAAGTATGTTTCAGATGGCAGTATAGAGAAACACAAGGCTCGATTTCTGGCGTGTGGATTCTCTCAGGTAGAGGGAGTTGATTACGATGAGACATCCGCATCAATTGTGAGATACACTTCCATTAGGAGTATTATTGCCATAGTGACAGAGATGGGTTGGAGGATACATCAAATGGATGTAAAGACCGCATTTCTCAATGGCTTTATTGAGGAGGAGATGTACATTGAGCATCCATAGGGGTTCGAGGTGAGTGAGAGAGAGTCTCATGTGTGTCCTCTGAGAAAGGCATTATATGGTCTGAAGCAAGCTCCCAGAGCTTAGTATTCATGCATTGAATCATATTTTCTTCAGAGGGGATTTGAGAAGAGCGATGTTGATCCTAACCTTTTTTACATCATTAGAGGTGAGGACACACTCATTCTCATTTTATATGTGGATGACTTGTTCATCACGAGAGTGGAGCATCTCATAGTTGAGTGCAAGCAAGGTCTTGCATCAGAGTTTGAGATGAGTGACATCGAGTTGATGCACTATTTTTTGGGTATGGAGGTATGGCAAGAGGAGGGTGACATCTTCCTGGGAAAGGGGAAGTGTGTTGCATACATTTTGAGCAGGTTTCAGATAGAGGACTGCAGGCCTATGTCAATACCAATGGTCACCAACTAGAAAAAACTTAGCACTTCATATTCCTAGTTGGTGGATGCTACAGGTTATAGATAGTTGATTGGATCGTTGATGTATCTGGTCAACACTCGAACAGATATTTGTTTTGCAGTGAACACTCTCAGCCAATACATGGTGGAGCCGAGGAGTGTTCACTAGATTGGGGAAAAACATGTTTTGAGGTACATTGTAGGTTCAGTGGATTATGGCCTAGACTATGTCAAATGGGATGGAGTGAGATTGGATGGCTACACAGACTCAAACTGGGCAGAATGTGTTATTGATAGGAAGAACACCTCAAGGTGTTGTTTTGGGTTGGGGTCAAGACTTGTTTCCTGGTACAACTGGAAATAGAATTCAGTTGCTTTCAGTTCAGTCGAGGTAGAGTATATGGAGACCAGTCAGGCCAATTGCAAGGCCATTTGGCTTCGTAAGTTGTTGGTAGGATTATTTGTTCAGGAGTTGCCTCTGAATATCATTCACTGCGATAATTAGATTTGTATCAAACTCTCTGAGAATCCAGTATTTCATGACAGGTCGAAGCATATAGAGATCAGATACCACTTCATTAGAGATTGGGTTCAGTGAGGGGAAGTATAGCTTCAGTATATTATGACTGATGAGCAGGTTTGTAGATATTCTCACCAAGGCCCTGCCAAAGGGAAAACATGTCTAATCCAGAGACAAGATGGGCTTGGTGAGAAACACATTCCTTGGTAAGAGGGAGTGTTGAGTTTTGGTATACCTTGGGAAGTGGTCCCCTTGTGGTTTTGGGTCTCTAACCACAAGTGGGAAATACATTGGAACTATGTGCCTTGTACTTTATGTCTAATTCAACTTTGACTTCACTTAAGTCAAAAAGTTGAATTTTTGTCACTTAAGGAAAAAGTGATTAATTATTCACTAAGTGGGTGAATGAGGGGACATAAAGTGAACTTAGGAAACTTAAACCAAAGTGGGTTTTGAGTTGAGATATTTTTGGTGAGATCTAAACCATGGATTAGAGATGGCTTGGAGTGATCCCAGCCATCCAATCTTAGGTTTCCTTATGGATGGTTCAAGAGGGGTGCATAGGGCCTAAGGAGGCTCAATCACTCATTTGTTCACTTGGAAAGTTTGAGAGGAGCAATGGAGATGGGAATGGAAGATATGTTTGAGGGAAGCTTGGGTGCCTCCATCCATGGAGGAGCTATGGAGGCTTAGACCCTTATTGTTTGTTGGTGAGAGCTATTTCTTGGAGGAGGGCGCACACCCATCTGGCAGTAGGGGGACTTGTCCTATTTCATATCTGATTGGTTCATGGTGGAGGAGGCACATAACAGCTAGATTGTGTGCAAGGGATTCTTCATTGGGCCAAGGAGGAGCTAGGGTGCTTCATTTTAGTGGATAGAGCAACAAGGAGGAAGGACACACTTTCCTAGGTGCATTCTTCTTGGAACCTATGCTACAAGCTTGAGAGGAGCTTGCTATCATACCAGGTTCTATTGTATTGTATTCCTTGTTCTATTCACTACTTGAGATCATCATTATATATACATTCATTCCAAACTAGTTTTCCCCAAGGGGGTTTTATCAAGGATCATGTTGACCAAAAATACTTCTGTCCTATTTGCATGCATGCTTAGAGTGTAGATCAACTTATCAGTGTTGTTAGGATCTAGAGGAGTGTTACTTGTTTTGAGTTATATTGCATGTGCTAACTACTGGTTTGAAAACACTTGCAAGGGCCCCTCAAAGAACACTTAACCAATAAAATTTATGGTCAGAAAAGTACATAATTGTTTGTTTTCATAAAATAGTAGCAAAGGACAGTTTGAAGATTGAACTTAGAGTCAAGTTTCAGGTCAAAGACATACATGTCTCGGCATCCTCGTAGTACCTTAGTTTTCTTCAATCTTAACATTGTTCATGAGACACATGAATGTGTTCAATGCATTGTTAGGTCCAAAGGGTACCATCATGAAATCATCATGACCATACCTTTTTTTGAAGGTTGTATTATGAATATCATCATCTTTAATCATGACTTGATAATGTCCCTGACCTCAAGTCCATCTTCAAAAATACTTTTGCTTCTCTTACGTGATCAAACAAATCATCAATTTGTGGTAAAGGATACTTGTTTTTCACTATCACTTTGTTCAACTGTTTATAATCATAGTCTAAGAGTACCATCATTTTTCTTTACAAACAGTATTGGTTCCTAGTCTAATATATTGTTTGTCTAGCAATTGTTGTAATTGCATTTTTAGCTCCATTAACTCAGTTGTACTCATTCTATATAGAGCTCTTGATATAGGTGCAGAACTAGGGATAAGATCAATTGAGAAATCAATATCTCTCTTAGCAGATAAACCAGGTATCACCTCTGGAAAAACATCCTTAAATTCTTGGGAGCATTCAATATTCTTCAAACATTGACTATGTTTTATGTTGACTCCATTACATGAACTGCATATAATTAGCAACCTTTTCTGAAACTCCTGGATAATTGTAAGGTTGAAATATGTCTAATAGAGATGGTTCTCGAAGATCCTTTCACTAAACCCGAATTTCCTTCATCATCTATGAATTCAAAAGTCTTATTGTAGCAATCCAACTTTACTTTATGTGTTGTTAACCATGTTCAGATTTGGGTAACTTGGAAAGTGGCCCCCTTGTATTTGTGAGTCTCTAAACACAAAGGGGGAGACTATTACCCTTAATACTTTACTTTATGTTCTAATTTCACTTTGACTTAGGAGATTTAATTCAAAAGTGAAATATGTCACTTAAGTCATAAAGTGACAATTAGTTCACTTTGTGGGTGAATTAATAGACATAAAGCAAACTAAGGAAACTTGAGAAAGTGGGTTTTCTAAGTGAGATTTTTGAGATTAAATTTCACCCATTGATTAGACATTGCTAGATTGAATCTAGGCCATTGGTCTTTTAAGTTTGGCGAAAGAGAGGCTAAAGGAGGCAAAAGGGTAAGGATGAGATTAATTCTTCAATTGAGAGAGTTGAGTGAAGAGAGGAAGAGTGGAGGAGGATTTTGTGGAGAAAAAGAAAAGAGAAGGAGGGTGCACCATGAGAGCTTGAGTTCCAAGCTTGGAGAGGGAGCATTGTGCTTGGTATAGGGGTGCATCATTGGAGGAGGCACACTTGGAGCTATTGGGCGCACTATTGGAATAGGGTGCAAGTGTTGAAGAGGAGTTAGGGCACACCAAAGAGAAAAGGGGGCACACTCATATATTACTTCAGCAAAGGCTTCAAGGGAAGGTCATAAGAGCTTCCATTACCCAAGCTAGCAAGCAGCAAATGTGAAGGGCACAAATCCCAAGAAGGGGGGTGCACTTCAAGGAAGAAACTCATGCCAAACTTGTGAGGAGTTGGCAAGTCAATCAAGTTCCTTTGTGCATGTATTTGTTGTATTGTTTTTGCATGTATTCTACTCCAAACTGGTTTTCCCCATGGGGGTTTTTCCAGGGTCATGTTGACCAAAAACTTATGTGTTCATTTGTCATAATTGCTTAGCATTTCAGTGGTAGGTTGTTAAATATCCTAAGAGGGTATTTGATGTTTTGAGTTATATGCATGTGCTAATATTTATGGCAGCCTAAACCATACATTTAACCCATGCAAGAGAGGTCTCAAATGGGCATCAAATCACATGACTAAAGGCAGTTTTTCTAGGGAAGAATTATCAGACTGTGACTGTCCTAAAACAATCCTGTAGCAGCGTATGAGAAATTCATGAGTTGACTGTTTTGGACAACAAGTTAACTGTCCAGAAACAGTGAGACAAAACAGCTTGAAACACCTTGAAAATAGTGCCCAACAGCAGGTCAAAGACAGACCTTTGTTCGAAGTGTTTGGTGCCTCTAAAATCTTCATGGTATCAGAGCCCTTGGTGGCAAAGACTTGTTGATTTCTAGTGCATTCAGTGGACAGTTTTGTGACAACATGTTGGCAGATTTTTTACACAGCTTGTTGGCAGAGTTAGTGGATAGCTAGTGGGAAGACTTGTTGGACAATTGCAGGATGTTATCATTGAAATTTCATCCGCAAATGGTTACAAGAATTCAACATCGTCAAACAGTTATGAGGTCATCCATGGACCTGAATTAAAACAAAATCATTCACAAAGGGTCAAAACTATACAACTAGTGCAAAAATTAAAGGGCGCTATGAAGACACGGGGCGCGCGTGCACATGCGGGAAACAGGAACGCAGAAATAGCGCACATGCGCACGATGCGCGACTGTTGTCGCAAAAATCTGTGCACCTGAGAAACAGCACATTTATTAGAGTGGTCGGCCTCCCACCCACTTCTGGTTCAGCTTCCAAGCTGATTTGACACTCAAATCTAGACTGGATTCGACTAGATGGTTGGTCAAAGACCTAGAAATTCCCTAATTAGCCTCTTTACACACTACAAACTAGTTGGACAATAACCCAAAGGAATGCTATAAAAAGGCCATGGATACACTTCATTTTTCAAGGAATTCATAGCAAAGTTATGCTGCCATTATTCTCTTGAGGATTTTTCTATCCTTGCCAAGATTATACTTGCATCATTGCATTGGGCAATCCATCTCACCCCTTGAGTGGATTAGCAAAGAATTCTTTCACCATTTTCATTTTCATTTTCAAAGTTGTAAGAAGAGCTTATTTGTGGGGCTCCAAGAGCCCTCCCTTGGAGGAAGAAGGGACTCATAGTCCCCTTGCTTCTCGGTGTTTTCTTTCACTAATCTCAGCCTTATCATTGGTGACATGGGTCTCATTGTTTCTTTTGTCCTTATGCCCCTATGTTTATCAATTTAGTTGTTGTTTTATTTCTTAGTTTATTTCTTAGTTGTTCTTTTTATATTTCTTTCTCTAACCCTTTTTCCTTGCATCTGTCCTGCTTAACAAACCCAACTAAGCTTGCAAGCACCTCTATTTTTCTCACCAAGGTGACGAAAGAGGCGCATCAGATTGGCGACTCCACTGGGGAAAGGTATCAATTTCCTACCCCATTTGGGTTTTTCTAGCTCTTCTTTTGGTTTATTTAACTTGCAGGTGCATTAACCGGCCTAGGTCGACCTACCAATCATCCGATTCCAAGGTGAATTGAGAGAATTTCATCTGAAATTTTCATTCACGACCGTGTGTCGCCTGTGTGTAGGTTTTGTGCCCCACAAACGTGCATCATGCACACATGCAGTCAAGTCACAGTTATGTCCTGCGCACGTGCGCTCATTGACTCTTTTCTATCTGCGCACATGCGCTCTGTGCGCCTCTGTCTCCACTGAGACCCATGCACCTATGCAAAAAATTCACATTGTAAAGTTTTTGAGATGTGGGGAAGGCCATTAGCCTTCTTAAAAGTGATTTCAAGCATGTTTTAAAGCTGCACCACATTTAGTCCCCTCTTCATATAAAGGGGTTAGTCAAAACACATAGGTACTTAGGGGGTTAAAATCAATTTCCTCTTTTGCTTTCATTTTCTCCACATGGATGGCTTGTTTTGACTCAAAATATAAGTTGGAAATCATTTTTAATCACATTTAACTTGCATTGGGACTAGGAGTTGGATAAAAACCACTTAGTATGCTCTTCTCTCACGCCTCCAAGTGACCTTGAGAATCATAAAAACATTGTGAAACAATTTCATCTCCGTTAAGAAGATTAAAATATTTAGGAGAGGACAACAACCCTTCTTGGAACTCCTCTTAGTTTATTTTTTCAAACACATCTTAATATTGTAACGGGTCCATACATGCCCACATGCTACAAAGATAGGATAGTGTTGAAATTTACTTTCTTAGATCAAATCACTAGGGAAGTTTAAAGGTTTTGTAACGGGCCCATACATGCCCACATGATCAATCTAGGATAGTTTCAAATCTTTTCTTAGATTACATCACAAATAGGGAGTTAAAGGAATAGTAACGGACCCACATGTCCACATGCTAGCCTCCTAGGGACTTTTGAATTACGCAAAGTTGTACCAAAGGCACTTAGTTAATTAGGTAATCAACACTTGTAAGGACCAAGCAAAGTCCACATGCAGCAAGGTGACACCTAATTCATTAAAAATTGGCACACTTTCACTCATTCACACACAAAAGTCACTTATCACTCACATAGTTTCTTCTTGAAACGTGGAGGTCAAAGTAAGTTTCCTCCAAAGGGATTCCGAAACACCCCACTCTTTTCTTGACGAACCTATCCACTCCCATTTAAAATTCAACGAGGTTGGTTCACACCCCCAACCTCTCAAAACAACTACATCTAAAATTTTTCTAAAAACTCACTAAGTTTTCCTCCACAGGAGGTGCCAAAAGAAATTTTTTAGTCTAGGTAGGATTTCGGGGATAGGCATCCAAATAACTCCCTGTTATCTAGTTCTCACATTGTCAAAACCATAGAAGTTGTCAAATAGGGAACTGAAAATCCTCCAAGTCAAGTGTTCCTAAAACCATAAGGCAGGGAGATACCCGTGAAGGGTTGAAGGCAGAGGTACGGTTGTTCTGTGAATCCCCCCTTGAGGCACCCACCTCTTGGACGGGATCTAGCCCGTGACCCATTTCTGAGGCCGAAAATCTAAATGTCGCACTTTGATCGAAGTACCTAGTGACCAAATTTTAGGACATCTACCTAGGTGGCAATTGTGGGATGCAATTGCACCTTGATTGGATTTTGCGTGGCTATTGGGAAATATCGCCAGCTCTTTCGGGATATGCCCCCTTTACTCCTCATTATAACCAATTGTTTCATCCTTCACTAGTTTCTCTTCCAGTGACTTCAGACCCCACTGTTGAGTACTATTGGAAGGTCTAGTGCTATTTGAGAGGAAGGACGTTACGTCTTTTAGGACACGAGCATTTGTTTTCTTTGATTCCCCACACGGACAAAACCCACCTATCCACATATATGCTTCGTTTTCAAACTACTTTATGTATGATGCACTTCTGATTACATTTTGATTTTGATATATATATTGTGTAAAGTTCAAAATTTGCAACGAACGGCTCTTGTTTCTTTATTACTCTCATCACCATTTGCACACATTCACTCAGCTAGTTGGACATCATAGGGGACCCACAAAATCCCCGTCATTCCCGACGCTTGCTAAACCTCCCTCCTATCTTAGGGGGAGTGTCTGGTCTTGCCCACTCATCGGCACCACCATCTCACACTCCAGTGAGTGCCACTGTCCTAGGATCAGCCTTGCTTGGTTTCACATTACTTGGGTCCACTTCCCAAGGTCCTCCGTCCACTCGCTCTCATTTACATGGAAGCGGGGGCCAACTTTCTCTCAAGAGGGAAGTACCAACCCACCTAGCCCCCCTCCAGGGTCAGTTTCACAACACACTCACACCATGGCAGGAGCTAATCCTCAACCAACACTCCTAATGCCATATTTGGCCTCTCTTAACATACCATATCTAAGCAAACTCACCAACGATCCTATATTGCATGATCCCACATGGCCTGCAATGCCCACCAAACTACCTTCAAACATACCCAAGTTTGAAGGAAAGGAAGGAAATGACCCTGCCAACCATGTCATGAATTTTCACCTATGGTGCTCTTCCAACAACATTATGGATGATTCCATCAGACTGTGATTATTTCAATGCACACTCACTGGCCCATCAGCCAAATGGTATTTAGATGAAAAATCAAGGTCCCATGCGACTTTTGAGTCCTTGGCCAAAGCATTTTTGACCTTCTTCCAATTACCAATCCGCCATGAAAGAGGTCTGGAACTACTCTCTAACTTCAAACAAACCTCAACCACACATATAACTGATCACATTCACGAGTGGCGTAGGCGACGTAGTTTGTGCAAAGCAAAAACCACCAAACAACAGTGTCTTGACTGGTTTCTTAGATCACTTGTCTCTCTCCTCGGTAAGGATGTAGCTTCCACCTTCCCTCAATCAAAAGAAGAATCCATTAGTAAGGCTCAAAAATACAACCTCATCTATTCACAGTCAGGGTACTTATACACTGTGTTTCCTGATCTCCCAAAACCTGTGTCGTTTGGCCAAGACAAACCTGGGATGTCTCACTCAGCAGACACACTGATTGGTAATACCACTCACCACGGTCCACAACCCCAACCACCACCCATGTATGGAACACCTCAATACCCGCTGGCATACGGGGGAACTTCTTATTACCCTCCACCCCCTTATCAACAACCATACCCTGTTGCTATGCCTCCACCCATCAGTGGGCCACTGCCGGCACCCCCCATACACCCACCTATTTAAACAAGTTCTGGTACCCCCTCTACCTCAGCTTATAGTACTAGCGAAAGAACCACGCCTTCCTATGTACCTTACAGATCGTTACCCCCACAGAATCCGTACTTTCCTTTTCCTGGTCCCCCACAACCCATGGCTCCCCCACATCCTCATGCTAGGGTGAATTTTGTTCAACCCTCTCTCGTTCAGCAATATCAAAATTTCAAACAGCTGAATATGGAAAATTTGACCCATTCGTCGAACAATGCAAAAAAGAAAGGAAGAAACAGGAACAACAACAACCCAGGTCAAGGCGGGAATCAACTCCAGCAGAACCAACCTACTGGGGACAACCAGAACCAAGGGAATCAGAACCCCCAGGGGGGCAATAACAATAGGTGTCAAGGGAGAAATAACAATAATGTTAAAACCAACTTCTCTTGTGCCCTTTGCGGTGAGTTTTGTCATTATACTCACCATTGCCCCCAAATCGTTGATTTCAAATGGCTGAAAGACTTAGGTAGTCTACCCCATCCTCCAGCCCCACTTGTCCCTCAGCAGGCCCCACAACAATACGTGCAACAACCCCCCCTGTCGCGCTGCAGAATCCTATTCCACACCAAGGTGTGATAAACACCCAACAGGACATGCAACCCCCCCCCCCCACCTCAGGTGGGACAGTACCTCAACCCAAACAATCCAGCAGATCACACGATCCTCCTCACTAGTGAGGAAGAAATCCTTCTGCAAACACGCAATCGTCAGTATCATGCACCTCCTGAGTCTCCTCCCATTTCTCCAGAGACAATCCCTGCACCAATGGGACCCCCGTTGGTGATCCCTCGCCCTAACACAAAACCACCTCTTCGCATCCCTCGCATTCCGTTGTGCAGGAATGTCCACAAACCACGGGCTAGGGCAGCTCATAATTACAATTTGGTTGATGACTTAGCACAATCCCCGACTGCCATGTCAGTCTTAGAAGTCCTTCAGACTTGTCCCACTCAGCAAAAATCATTACTTTCTGCCTTGGGGGCAGTCAACCCCACAGATACTTGACTCATTACATTTGATCTCGATAGTGGAGAACCTCGCCTTGCTACCTTAATCGCTTTCCAAATGCCAGTAAAAATATGAAACATCACAGTTCATTGGTGTATCATCGATGACGGTGCATCTACGTGCATTATGTCCAAATCTGTATGGCAGAAACTCGGTTCCCCCGAACTCATACCCTCTGCCATTACCTTATGAGCTTATGACGGACGACCATCATCTCCTGAAGGGCTCTTCCAAAATGTCCCCGTAGAACTCGGGGGAAAGACTATTCTCATCGACATCGAAGTTATCGACACCCCACTCAATTATAATATCATGTTCGGTCGTAGCTACATGTACGCTATGAAGGCAGTTGCCTCTTCCGTCTTTCAAACAATGATGTTTCCCCACAACGGGAAGATCATTACCATTGACCAAGTCTCACATTACGAGCCTAACCCCTCTGCCAACATCGATAACATTCTTCCTCTCATCCACACGAGTCGTGATGCATACCCACTTGTCGAAATGGGTACCGGAATTTTCAAAGACCCATCATTGTTAGGAACTTACCACGGAGCACCACCGCTCCTTCATCCTTCCAATCAAGTATGCACCATATCATCTAACGGAACTGACATAGAGGATACCCTTCCTCCTAGGGAGGCTTCTATCGTATCTGACGTCCCACCAGTCGCAGAACTCCCCCCTCACGAGCCTCCTGCGAACTCGTCGACCCCTCCAGTCCATGATTCCACCCCTCCTCAAGGCCATATCCCAGTTTGGGAGACAGTCCCCCAAGCCATCACTCAAATCCCCTTCTTTTACCCTCCACTTGGCATCGAAGCTTTCCAGGTAGCCGCAACGCTTACCCTCCCTAATATGGTGTTAGCAATTCCAGTTTGGTATTTATATCCACCCGAGATGGTCCCTCGACCATCCCTTCCCCCCCAAATGGAAGGAATCCCAATGACAATTCCCATACTCACTCCCACCATACCCTCTACACCCCCACTCACTACCCCCCCCTGCCCCAGTTGGGGGTAGGAGAAAGAAGAAGGAGCCCACAGCTCCACTTCCTACGCACATCCAACCTCCTTGTGCGCTATGTGAGAAAGATGGACACCAAACCAACAACTACCCATCTCTACCAGAGTTACGGAATATGATTCCACTCAATCAAACTCCCTCAACACTCGCCACTATACCCAGTACTGCCGCTACTACCTCTCATTCAAGTAGTAAATGGTTGCAAACCAAATTTGCTTGCGCTATATGTTCAGAATATGGCCATTATACCCACCATTGCCCAACATTGCCATGCTTTCGACAGACATTAGCCGCAGTACGCCAAAGCTTCCAGAGCGAACCCATTCAAGCTACGCCATCCCTACCAAAGATCATTGACATCCATTATGTCACAACTTCAGTCAATGAACGCATGAGATGCCCGTGCTCTCTATGTGAATCCTTAGATCATTTTACATACCAGTGTCCTCTGATCCTTGAATACAGGCAACGCCAATTGACCCTGCTTCACAGACCCACAGAATTGATAGTTGATCTTACCTCATCACTAGAGATTCTTCACATCATTTCTCTAGAACCCGAGGCCCTTCCAACGCCTCCATGGTTCTTGGATGACATATATGAAGATTCACCCCCCAATCCCCCCAACTCTCCCGCTCATTCCCCTACAGAAATGTTACATCCAACTACCACAGGTACTCCTCAGTACTTCGATATTTGGTTTATGTTGAGCGAACCGTCGCAATTTCCTTGCGTCGTTCCCCCTGCTTCTTCATCACTAAGGGGAAACCACACAACAACAGTCACCGACATAACTCTTCCTAACCCCTTGTATTCCCGCCGATTCCACTATGACGAGGAAATATTAGAAGAGTTAAACATCCCTGACTACCCATGGGATGCGCTACACCACCACGCACTCTTCTTTCCACAGGAAGCCTCCACGCCTCCTAACCAACACCCCATATACACAGTCGAAACCAAGGACTTTATCCCATCAGGACATATCAACTGGTTCAACAACCCCATTCCTGCCCCGGATTCTTTTGAAGAAGGCAACATTGCCAACATTTCCCCGACCATCAAAATTGACATTTCCATCAAAAATGGTGTCGTCGAGGAAATCACCATTGGAGCCGCTTGCACTCCTCAAGAAATCACCACCTATAAAACCCTCTTCCAGGAATATCGAGATATTTTTTCTTGGTCATACATAGAAATGCCTGCCCTTGATCCCTCTATCATTGAACATCGCATCGACACCTGGCCCGACATTACACCCGTTCGTAAAAAACAGCGACCGCTACACCCTTCCAAAGAAGCGGCCATCAAAGTTGAGATTGACAAATTACGCACTCCCGGGTTCATCTACCCCATCGCCTATACATCATGGGTTTCCAACCCTGTACTTGTTAACAAAAAACAGGGCATTATCCGTGTCTGCACAGACTTTCGTGATCTCAATCACGCATGTCCCAAAGACAAATTTCCAACGCCTTTCATCGATCAAATTATCGATGAATGCACAGGCCACGAGGCTCTATCCTTCATGGATGGTTTCTCTGGTTATAATCAAATCCAAATTCACCCAGTCGATCAGTATAAAACCACATTTACTACCCCCTGGGGTACTTTTGCATATCGCGTCATGTCGTTTGGACTAAAGAATGCTGGCGCAACTTTCCAACGGGCCATGACATACATTTTTCACGATCTGGCTCATATCATCCTCGCATACTTGGACGACCTCATAGCTCGATCCAAGAAACGCACCCAACACCTTGATGATTTATGGATCATCTTCCAACGGTGTCGTTAGTACAACATCCGCCTGAATCCCCTCAAGTGCGTATTCTGCGTCACCGCAGGGCACCTCCTCAGATTCATCGTTTCCCAAAGCAGTATTACCATGGACCCCCTCAAAGTTCAAGCTATCACCGAGATTCCACCACCCCGGAATTTACGTCAACTCCAGAGCCTACAAGGCAAGGCTAACCTTCTACGACGATTTGTCCCAGACTACGCCATTTGTGCACATGGTTTCCTTCGCTTACTACGTCATGACATCCCATTTCACTAGGACGAACATGCCCAAAATTCATTTGACGATCTTAAAATGGCACTCTCCAGTGCCCCTTTAATTAGTGCTCCTGACTACAATCGCGATTATATCCTCTACGTATCAGCATCAGTTGTTTCGGTCGTAGGAGTTCTCATTTAGCTAGGTGATGACAATCGTGAGCATGTCATTTATTACATTAGTAAAAACCTCTCAGGGCCACCCTTGAAGTATAAACACGAAGAGAAACTAGCCCTTGTAATCATCCTCGTCGTCCAGAAACTGCGTCACTACATTCTGCTTCACACAACTAAGGTTGTAGCAGATTCCAACCCTATGCAATACTTGCTCAGTCGTCGGCAAATTAACGACAAATTTTCTTGATGGATCGTTATCCTTTAGGAGTACGATCTTGAATTCTCGACACCCAAGAGCAAGAAATCTCTCGTTCTCGCCAAACTTGTCACGGCCCTCCCCTCTGACACAACCTTTGCCCCCATCAATACCGAATTTCCTGACGAACACCTCTTCTACATCACTTCGGATGATCCTTGGTAAGGCGACCTCCTCATCTACCTCCAAACTCAAAAGTTTGGTAACCACCTTTCATGAGATGATCGTCGTCGTATTCGCCACCAGGCCCCCTCTACCTCATCATCGGAGACATCTTATACCGGCGAGGGGTCGACACCATTCTTCGTCGATGCTTGGCCATTGACGAGGCCAATAGAGTCTTAAACGACTGCCACAACGGCGCATGTGGGGGCCATCTTTCGGGAATATCCACTGCTCAGAAGATTATCCAAGCAAGTTACTTTTGGCCTACCTTGTTTCATGATTGCATTCACGACGTGAAACGATGCGCGAAGTGTCAGCTTTACGCCAACAAAGCCCAAGCACCACCTGCTCTTCTTCATCTAGTCATCACTGCCGACCCATTTTGTAAGTGGGGCATCGACTTCATGACTTGTAATCCTCCCTCCAGCAATGGACACAAATACATTGTTGTCACAGTCAATTACTTCACCAAATGGGCTGAAGCTATGCCCACCTTCAAAAATACCGCTGACACTGCAACGCGTTTTTTCTTTAAGCATGTCATATCTTATTTTGGAGTACCACTCCAACTTGTTTCTGATCACGGGAAACACTTTGAGAATGAGATTTTCGTCGAACTCTCATCTTGGTTAGGATTCTCCCACGAGTTTTCCTCACCATATTACCCTCAGTCTAACGGACAGGTCAAAGCAGTTAACAAGGTCCTCAAGACCATGTTACAGCGCACGGTTAATAAACATAAGACCAATTGGCATCATATGTTATTTTCCGCACTATGGGCTTACCGTACAGCTGTGAAAACAACTACTGACTTCACATCATTTCATCTAGTCCATGGGGTTGAGGCCACTCTTCCCATCGAGTGCGAAATTCCCACCTTACACACCGCAATTGAGCTATTACCCGATACTGCTCCAATGGAGCAATGCTTGCTGAACTTAGAGTCCCTGGATGAAGATCGTCGATCTTCATTACAGAACAATGAGGTAGCTAAAAAACGATCAATGTCTACCTTTGATCGACATGTCAACCTTCGTTCATTTTGCGAAGGCGACCTCGTCCTTGCTTATGATATCTCTCATGAAACCTTTGGCCATGGAAAATTCAAGTCACTATGGCATGGCCCATACATTATTCAACATTGCCTCACCAAAGGCGCATACATTCTGGCCTCTTTCGAAGGCCTCTCTCTCAAAGAACCCGTCAACGGGTTATACTTAAAGAAATTTTATGCTTAAACATAGTCATTCTACTTTAGGTTATTTCTTTTATAGTGTTTTTAATATTTTTTCCATCCCTCACATCTAAACTATCATTTGTGATATTGACAGATGCTTCCTCCACCGGCCTACCACATCGGTTACGTCGACAGCGCCATCCGTTGGACACAAAATCTTGCTTCAGTCGCTTGGGCTCTCTACACCCTCTCACATGAAATGCTCCATTCGAGCGGCATATGTTTGGGTTCAGCGACCAACAACCAAGCCAAATACATTGTCGTCATTGGCCTCCTGGCTGATGCCTAGCATCATTGTATTCATCACCTTAGCGTCTTTCTCGATTCTCAACTAGTCGTTCTCCATCTCAACAATGTGTACCACATACGCGATCCTTGCCTCTTTCGCAAATACCTATAGGTTAGACTTTTATCCCGACATTTTGATTCCATTACCTTTACACATATTCCAAGACAATTGAATCAAATTACAGATAACCTAGCTAATATTGTGTTAGACTGACATATATCACATCAAGCTACACATACATAAACATATCAACAACCTGTCACAGCATATATAGATTAGACATCATCAACACATTAACAAAACACATGTAAACACCACATAGATCTCAAAATGTATACTCGTGTATATATAAAACGGTCCACAGTGCCATCCAAATGTTTACATACAAAAATACAAGTATCTGCAGGCTAGCGAAGCACCTCGGTACAAAATGGGCTCACTAGCCTATATACAAAAAGACCAAAAATACATAGAGCACCCCTCAAGGTGCCTCTAGAGCACCACCTCCTACCCCTCCCTCAGGCGTTGGTCCCCCACCCACTACTAGTCTCTCCTGCCCCGGAGGTAATCATCCGGTCATCGCAGCACCTACTACTGCTGCCCGTCCTACCACGACCCGCCATGGCGATGGAATCCCCACACACTGCTCCAGGATGCCCTCATCCTGGATACGAGACCACATGCCTTCAGGCACGCCCTGTAGCACCACCTCCAGGCGATGGCATATGTCCTCAAAATCTACTCTGGCATCCATCGGAGGAGCATGTGATGGCCTGGCACCAGAGTCATCAAACCGACGTCTCCTCGCTGCTCTCTCAGGATCAGCTGGTCTCACCATGGCGTCCTCACACCGACGTCTCTTTCCAACCCGCGGCCCTCCCTACGGCGGTATCTCCGGCTCTTGATGAGCCGACGCTCTCCGCAACTCCACCTCGCGCCCGTGAGGTGCCACATCTGCACATACAAACAAGCAACAGATAGTATTAGCATCTATATCATATACATATGTCATGCTATCTCAAAAAATATATATATATATAACTCATCAACATACCTCGACGATCAAACACCTCCCCTGGAGGTAACAGCATGTTTGGGTCCTCCCGAAAGTCAACCCCAGCATAGGGGAACTGCAATATCACCTGCGGCATCTGCCGCCACACCTATGCCTCCTCAGCAGTAAAGAAGTGGCTGCCCTCGTCACCACCGTGACGCAGCAAAACAGTCGAACACCACTTTAGTCACGGCTCTTGTGCCCTAGGCGCACCCAATAAAATCCTCGGGCGCAACATAGGCACCCTCTCCAAAAACCAAGCCACCAGGATGGACCCAAAGGAAAACTCCCCTGTATCCATGGACCGACAGTGGTCTAGCTTCCCTACCATCCTGGCATGCAGCGTAATCCCCCAGGCGAAGTGCTCACCAGCCAGCACCCTCTCCATCACACACAGTTGACCACCACTGATCTGTTGCATCGCCAAAGACCCATAAAATCTCACAATCATCGATGCTATACAGTGATGCGCTAGGGCATCCATCGCCCCAATGCTCACAACAGTGCCAGACATAAATTTCGCCCCCGAGCAATACCTCTAACCAACTGTCGCTAGCGCCAAATCCCTCGGTGACACCGGCTCCGCCAGTAGGGGCGTTCCATGAAACGGGAGCCCAGTCAAAAAGTATATGTCCTCCACCGTAGTGAAGGAAATCTACTCTCCCCGCACTATGAAACAATGCAAATCTGGACTCCACATCCGGATAAGGAACTGCAGGAGATACTCATGTGCCCGTATCAATGGGCACTCAAAGAACTTCAGTAGCCCATGGGTTGCCAAAGTCGCACAAACCCCCGGCTCCTCAATAGCCATGGTGTCTCTCAGCTGGGACCAATCTCGCTCTCGCCACCCAACCGACATCGTGCACAAATGATCACCTACAACCACTCACAACAGTCCTAAGTCAGCCAAATAGGACCATAAAAAACATTAAAAAGATAAGTTTTACACCCATCAACCTTGCCTCCAAGACGCGGTTGTTTAACCCACAGGCGTGCACCTATTCACTACACAGGCGCGCACTCAGGCGTGCCTGTTCAACATACAGGGGCGCCTTCATGCGCCCCTGTCACGAACATAGGCGTGCCTATCCAATACACAGCTACGCACACATGCGCAGCTGTGCATCCAATGGGCGCGCACATAGTGCGCACCCTTGTCACCCTTATAGGCGCCCCCATGAGCGCCTATCCGGTGAGCAAGCGCGCACTTGTGCACGCATACTACCGGATTTCCCATGCACGTGGGGGCCCACACCCATAAAACCCCCTGTACGACCCTCCGTACAGCCCTTGCCCAAAAAGGGAAACCCTAATTCTATGCAGGATGATCAAACCACTAACCTGAAGCTCGTTGGTCCTCGATCGGATGCCTCGTCCTCCCAGAATCTCCCAATCTCCTCTGAATACTTCTTGTCTAGTCACTATAGCAGCAAGTACAAATGAGATGGCAATGTGGGCCCTACAGCTATATATAGGCCTTTTCACCAAACTTCCACTCACCATTCTGAGAGCTCCAGGTGTCCATTTCTCGATCCGTCTTCAGCCATGAGATCAACATCCTGTCATCCACATCGTGACAGTCCCTGGGCCTCTTTTCCTCCTGGGCCTCTGGGACATCATTTTTCTTTTCATACCATGACCAGGTATGCATGTGCATATTCCAAATTATCAAATAAATGTTCATATGTTTACTTCTCTTCAGATATTGTTCACATCGGGTGTTTGGTTTTCATGTGTGAAGGTACTTGGTCATCATACATCAACGCAACCCCTTTAGGTATATACTCATAAATGGCATGTAGTCATCCCCTCTGAATCTCACTTACATCCTCAGTCACACCCTCTGACATTTGCCTCTAGGATCCCCATCTCCAGCTCTGCAGTACCAACACCTCCATTTTCATCTTCGGTACCGGTAGCATTCTTACCCACATGAGTTGTCCCATTCATAGCACCCTTTTTGCACATTGACAATCATGTTGTTTTTTAACCCTTTAGGGATGGGAGTCCCGATAGTCTTACATCATGTCGTGAATTAGCCACATACTCATTCTCCTCATTTTGATAGCTTTCCCACCGGACTCCCAGATTATCTCTTCAAGGTTCTATTTTTTACTGCACCTCCGCAGTATCATGAACCCTCCATTTCATCCACAATCAATTTGCCCATCTGCAAATTTCCCTTCATTTCACTTACCTCATACAGAAACCCACCCATGGGGCCCCCACCCTCCACTAGTTCTCCGTGCAAATTGTGCCCTACCCGAGCCAACCATATCACATTGGGGCACCTGTTTCTGTATTTGTCCACTTATCCCAAATTATTCTTTATTTGTTGTACAAACGCCTTTGTTTCTAGCAGTTACATTACCTTTTTGTCGTCACCTTTTGGAAACCTTCTTCCCTTTTTGGCAAACGCAACCCATGTCGCCCTTGATTGGGGCACTCTTTATCATCTACCCTTATTTGGCATCGTCGATATCCTCTGAGTATCCCACAGGCCACTTTCCTCTGCCCTGTGAGTTTGTTTACTTTGTCCCGCCTCTGGCACAGCTTATCCCACGTCTTGTTGTCCCCCTGACACTCGACTTAGTTGACCGGTTGCGGCCACTTATACTTCACCTATACCCCCAACCATGGGTAGTCTTGAGTCTCCATACATCTTGACTTCGACCATGTACCTCTTCCAAGTTCCTAAGCTCATCTAGTAGATTTCATGAAGCCCTTTTGCTTCCGGGATTCGCGTCCCCCTTTTTGTCGACATCAACACAGTTTTCCAGAAGGGTGACAGTATCTTGATTCTCATTACCTATCCAATGAGAAATCTCGGACGGCACAGGGAGAACCACAAATTTCTCCCTGCTGTCGTTGACCCCCATAACATTCGATGTCAAGACTTTCTCATGTTACGATGGGTCTTACTTTGCGACTATCGCAGTTGGTTCTTATACTTGCCGAAGACATCTGAACTTGGCTGGGCTATCAAAGCCTACAGAATCTGTGATACATCTTACAGCTGTCACTGCCTACTATTCAGAGTATGTTCCTCTGTAGAATTGTCTTCTTCCTTTATCACAACTACCTCCGAGGGCGCTGCAGTTGTCTACATCAACACTTCAGTCCTTATTTTTGAGTTACATAACACGAGCATGGGGCATGCCCGCCTCGTTTGTACACAGTTTATTTTACACACCTTATGGAAGGTTGGGTTCTACAGGTTCTCTTCTCCCTCCAACAGGGCACTCTTAACAATCCCACTATTGCTCTCTCTTACAACAACACTCTTAGTAGAAGAAACATTGATGGATTTCGGCTATACATATGCTCCTAACCTCATCCATCAGGGGGCATCTGTTATCACTGAAATTTCATCCACAAATGGTTACAAGAATTCAGCATCGTCAAACAGTTATGAGGTCATCCATGGACCTGAATTAACACAAAAGAATTCACAAAGGGTCAAAACTACACAACTAGTGCAAAAATTAAAGGGCGCTATGAAGACATGGGGCGCACGTGCACATGCACAAAATAGGAACGTAGAAATCGCGCACATGCGCACGATGCACGATTGTTGTCACAAAAATCCGTGCACCTGAGAAATGGTGCATTTATGAGAGTGGTCGGCCTCCCACCCACTTCTAGTTCAACTTCCAAGTTGATTTGACACTCAAATCTGGACTGGATTCGACTAGATGGCTGGTCAAAGACCTAGAAATGCCCTAATTAGTCTCTTTACACACTACAAACTAGTTGGACAATAACCCAAAGGAATGCTATAAAAAGGCCATGGATACACTTCATTTTTCAAGGAATTCATAGCAAAGTTATGCTGCCATTATTCTCTTGAGGACTCTTCTATCCTTGCCAAGAGTATACTTGCATCATTGCATTGGGAAATCCATCTCACCCCTTGAGTGGATTAGCAAAGAATTATTTCACCATTTTCATTTTCATTTTCAAAGTTGTAAGAAGAGCTTATTTGTGGGGGTCCAAGAGCCCTCCCTTGGAAGAAGAAGGGACTCATAGTCCCCTTGCTTCTCGGTGTTTTATTTCACTAATCTCAGCCTTATCATTGGTGACATGGGTCTCATTGTTTCTTTTGTCCTTATGTCCCTATGTTTATCAATTTAGTTGTTGTTTTATTTCTTAGTTTATTTCTTAGTTGTTCTTTTTATATTTCTTTCTCTAACCCTTTTCCTTGCAGTTGTCCTGCTTAGCAAACCCAACTAATCTTGCAAGCACCTCTATTTTGCTCACCAAGGTGATGAAAGAGGTGCAACACAGGATTAATTTTTTTTTACACTTGTGGACAACCTCTTATCACACCTGTTTTGTCAGGAGTGAGGTTGTAGTTTCACTGCCTCTTTTCACGCCTGTGTTGACAGGAGTGAGGCGGTACTCTTGTGTAGTTTTAGCATCAGTGTGATCTTTAGTGGAAAACCATGTCAGTGTCCCAGATGCAAGTAGAGGATAGGCTAGACAGAGCTAGCAATTGTTCCCCTTGGAAGACCAGGATCACTTTCGCATTGGAGGACCTTGAACGATGGGATATAGTTCAAGCTCTCATGGTAATTCCTCCTGCACCTGCTTCTTCACTATTGTTGGATGCATATTTCAGGGAGAAAAACATCAAGGCGAAAAGGACTATTTGTGATGGGGTGAGAGACCACGTCATTCCACATTTGACTGGTAAAGACTATGCATTTGAAATGTGGGAGTCTTTATGCAATCTTTACTAGAGTCCAAAACATAACCGAAAGATGGTTCTACAGGACAAGCTAAGGAGCATTCATATGCTCTATTCTGAGTCAGCTACATCATTCCTTGGCAGATTCACTTTAATTAGAGATGAGCTAGCAGCCGTCAGAGAGATAGTGGACCCAGATTTTATGGTGAGGGCAAGTTTAAACAGCTTTACCAAACCTTGGGGTCCATTTGTTTGAGGCATTGTTGCCCGGGAGGTTATGCCTACTTGGGAGAGACTTTGGGATGATTTCATATAGGGGGAGACAAGATGCACCTCAGAGTCTTCAGGATAGCAGCAGATATCTCAGGGAGATGAGGACCTTGCTCTATGGAATAAGGGAAAGATGAAGACCAACAGAGGTGCTAGACAGGATCCCAAGGGAGGGGCCAAACTACAACAGAATGGCAGTGGGAAAGAGAGAGACATGAGCACAGTGAGATGCTTTTATTGTGGAGAGATGGGTCACTATGCAGGACAGTGTCACAAGAAGAATAAGAAGAAGAAGAAGAAGAAGAAGTAGGATGGTACTACAGCGACAACAGAGGAGGTTGAGTTCGCTGCTCAATTTGTGAGGGAGTGTGCATTCATCAGATGTTGTTAAGTTGATGCACCATCCAGCGTCAGGTGGGGGGACAGAGTTGAGGAGGACCTATTGACTCATAGAAGTGATTCAGAGGGAGATCAGACTCAATTTTCGAGGACACCATCTTCAGGGGTGACTAGTCCACCCGGGACAACTTTAGTTTTAGAGTTGCCGAGACAGAGTGTTGGTGCAGAGGCTTCAGAGCATAAGAGATTGATGAGTGGGAGTAGGGTGCTGGAGAGGCTTGAGCCTCACCTAGCTATGGAGACGAGAAAATAAGCTTCAGATTCCACTTTAGGTGGAAGTCACTTGGTGAGAGACCAAGGTGAGGATCTTGGCGAGATACCAAGATCCATATACTCTTGGTGATATGCCAAGAGATGAGACTCTTGGTGAGATGCCAAGAGGTAGAGATCCTTAGTGATATGCCAAGATCAGGATCTTTGGTCAAGCATATCAGAGTCAAAGACCCCTTGTGATGATCGGGGTATAGCCATACTCACCGAGTATTTTCTAGCAGGGAACCATGTCCACTGCAAGGATGAGCTTGGAGAGGTGAATGACACTTTCCTCGGTAAGAGGGAGTGTTGAGATTTGGGTACCTTGAAAAGTGGTCCCCTTGTGTTTGTGAGTCTCTAAACAGAAAGGGGGAGACTATTACCCTTAATACTTTACTCTATGTTCTAATTTAACTTTGACTTAGGAGATTTAAGTCAAAAGTGAAATATGTCACTTAAGTCATAAAGTGACAATTAATTCAGTTTGTGGGTGAATTAGTAGACATAAAGCAAACTAAGGAAACTTGAGAAAGTAGGTTTTCTAAGTGAGATTTTTGAGAATAAATCTCACCCATTGATTAGACATGGCTAGATTGAATCTAAGCCATTATTCTTTTAGTTTTGGCCAAACAGAGGCTAAAGGAGGCAAAAGGGTAAGGATGAGATTCATTCTTCACTTGAGAGAGTTGAGTGAAGAGAGGAAGAGAGGAGAAGAGGTTTTTGTGGAGAAAAGGCAAAGAGAAGGAGGGTGCACCATGAGAGCTTGAGTTCCAAGCTTGGAGAGGGCACACTGTGCTTGGTATAGGGGTGCATCTTTGGAGGAGGCACACTTGGAGCTATTGGGTACACTATTGGAATAGGGTGCAAGTGTTGAAGAGGAGGTAAGGTGCACCAAATAGAAAAGGGGGCACACTCATCTATTACTTCATCAAAGGCTTCAAGGGCAGCTCATAAGAGGCGTCGTTACCCAAGCTAGCAGGAAACAAATGTGAAGGGTGCAAATCCCAAGAAGGGGGTGCACTTCAAGGAAGAAACCCATGCCAAAATTGTGAGGAGTTGGCAAGTGAATCAGGTTCCTTTGTGCATGTATTTGATGTACTGTTTTTGCTTTCAGATCTTCACAATAAAATTCTACTCCAAATTGGTTTTCCCCATGGGGGTTTTTCCAGGGTCATGTTGACCAAAAAATTATGTGTTCATTTGTCATATTTGTTTAGCATTTCAACAATAGGTTGTTAAAGATCCTAAGAGGGTATTTGATGTTTTGATTTATATACATGGGCTAATATTTATGGCAGCCTAAACCATACATTTAACCCATGCAAGAGAGGTATCAAATGGGCATCAAATCGCATGACTAAAAGCAGTATTTCTAGGGAAGAATTATCAGACTGTGTGTCTATCTTAAAACAATCATGTAGCAGCCTATGAGAAAGTCATGAGTTGACTATTTTGGACAGCAAGTTAATTGTCCAGAAACAGTGAGACAAAACAGCTTGAAACACCTTGAAAATAGTGCGCAACAGTAGGTCAAAGATAGACCTATGTTGGAAGCCTTTGGTGTCTCAAAAATATTCAAACCAATCCATGCCAATTAAGACATCATATGAAACCAAAGGTAAAACATTCAAATTCACTCTTGTGTACAGTCCATTCATTTCCACTGGGCAATCTTCTATCAATTCATTAATATTTTTCTTAACTCCTATAGCCAACTGAACTAACCAAGATTTCTTATACTTGCTTTTTTTAAGGATACATGTCTCGACAATTTTAGGTGCAACATAGCTATGACTAGATCCTGGGTCAATTAAAATTGAAATATATTTCTTAGCAATCTTATCATCAACTTCCATCGTTGATGGTCTACTTGTTGATCCTATAATGCAACATATATTTTAGGATTAGTCTTTGTTATGTCATTCATTGTTGCAGCGTCTTGTATACTATAGGTAGTCTTCTTAATTTCCTACCTATGAGGACAATCCCTAAGTAGATGATCTTCACCACATCCCCAACATTTCAAAGGCCCTTTCCAAGGCTCCCTTGGATCTTCTGCTACTGAATCTGCTAGTTTGGTTTCACTTTGAGATGGAAAATTTTGTTAGAAGTTGCTTCATGCTGACTAATTTGGTTTAAAACTTCTTGATTGATTCTTATACTGTGGAGACTTAAATCCTTTCTTTCTTTGTTCAAACTTCTCATTTTTCTTTTCCTTCCAAATCTTGTTGAATTTTGGTTTATCCTTGTTTAACAGTGCTTAGCATTTCTTATTGTATCATCAAAAGTCTTAGACTCATAAAATTCAATCCTATCTTTGTAAGATTGAGGTAGTGAACTAAGGAAACATTGAATTTTCACTTTTTATCTTTGGTGTATGGAACATACCTTAGGAGTTCTAAAAATTTACTTGCATAGTCATCCATGGTTGATTGACCCAATTTAATTTCATGAAATTCCTTAACTTTGTCATAATAATACCTCTCTAACAAATATTTTTGACGAAAGTACTTTGTAAAGAGCTTCCAAATGGTTTCCCTTTCATTGATTTTCTTTACATTATTGAGATCTTCCCACCAGATGGATGCTCTATCATTCTTGTTATAAATAACCACTCTAGCCTTCATGTTGTCAGAGTAATCATGTACCTGAAAATACTTTCTCATTCCAAATAGTCATATCTTATCTTCTTCACTAGACTTCACCTCACCATTAAAAGTAGTTGGTTTTATCTTTTGGAATTCCCCCTATAAGTAGTCTTTGCAAATTTTCTTCTTCTTATGCCTTCAAAAAGACTTTTAACCATTACTGAAGGATTCATCAAAGGTAGTTGTATTCCCACAAAAGGTCATGGTGTCAGGCATGTGGGAATCTTCATTGGCATCAGATTACTCTTTCATTTCGGTGAAAACAGCCTTGGAATGAGGCTAGGGTCTCATGGGCTTGTTGGTGGACTTTGTGGGCTTGTGTTGGGGTTTCACACCCACAAAGAGGAATTAAATATTCTAATTTAATGTTGAGTTTAATGGAGGGCTCTTTAAAGTAAGCTAAGGGATTCTAATCTTACATTAGACTCTTATAAAAGGAGAGGATGAGAATGTGACATCGCATTGTAACATTATGGATTTAGCATAAGTAAGTAAACACTTGTGTTAGGAGGATGGCAATTTCAGCAAGGAGATTTTTGCACCTAGGCAATCTGGCCTAGGGTTTCTGGACATTTTATTTTTCTATTCTTCACAGGGAGACCACACGTGAGAGGCAAGAAATACCACACATGTGGAAGAGAAAGTTTTCAACAGAGAAGAACAAGTCGCACGTGTGGTATGAACTGTACGGACCAAACGTACGAACCATACAGGTCCATACAGCAAGCCACACGTGGTATGACTTGAAGAAGTCATGCGTGCAAACATGAAGAACATGTCGCATGTGTGACAAACCTACACATGTGACAGAACCTTACATACCACACGTGTGGCAAATCCATACAGCAAGATGATTTCCGCAACATAGCGCGATGACGTCAACAAGTTTGCAAGTGATAAGTTGTTCAAGAAATTTGTTGAATTTTTGGTATTTTAGAGGACTAGTTTTGTCCTCAGTTTTGGTAATTTTGTGACAACTGGAAGGGTTGATTTTGCCCTCATAAATTTTTGAATTTAACAATTTACAAAACATAAATTTTGTGATCTCTGACTTTGTTGTTTTCATTGTTGTAATTTTCGTCAATAATTTCAGTGTAAAAGTGTCCAGTGATAAAAACTAGGGTTTACTATTTGAAATCACTTGGAAATAATTTTCAGATATGAAACTAGTTGCATATGAAAATTTGACATGGTATTAAAGTTCAGGTTTTGAAGAAGGAGGACTCATCTCTTGAGACATAGTTGTTGCAGATTTTTTGTTCTAGGAAGGTCACTATGGAGACTTGGTTGGTGGATAGTGGAGCTTTTCTTCATATGACAAGATCGCGGAAATCACTCACCAATTTGACATAGGAAAACTCACGATTGCAAGTAGAACTTGGTGATAATACCAAGTATGCAATCAAGAGAGTTGGATCAGCTTCATTTCAGCTAAAGTCTGGAAAGCCTCTCAGTATGAGTGATGTGTTGTATGTACCTAGACTGAAGAAAAATCTACTTCTATATCTGTCATGGAGGATAGAGTTTATGCAGTGGAATTCAAAGATGGACAGGTTCTCACTTGGCCAAAAGGATCAAGTTTTGACTCGATAAAAGTCATTGGTTGATTGGTCAGCCAACTGAGGCCCTGGTACATGACAGTGATAGTCTATGTGAGCTTTGGCACAGGAGATTGGGACACTTGCATCATATGGATTTGCTAGTATTAAGGAAGGTGGTTACAAGTCTTCCAGAGTTTGGAGTAGAGCACCAAATAATATGTAGAGGTTGTGCACTTGACAAGAATGTCAAGGTTGCTTTTCCAAGCAATGATAGTAGGTCTAATGAGATCCTAGACCTGGGACATTCAGATGTGTGTGGACTGATGTCAATTCCATCTTTGAGTGGTTACTAGTATTATGTGACCTTCATTGATGATTATTCCAGGAGGACATGGTGTTAATTTCTTGAAACCCAACAATCAAAAATTTCATGTCAATAATTTAACAACTCAGTTTTTAATCTACTGCTAATATAAATTATGTAAACTATGCAGAAAATTTATAGCTAAATTTTAACCATTAAAAATACACAATGGAATCATAAACAACACACACATTTGAACACAGATATTTTTGGGCAATGCCCCTAGAAAAACCCTGAAGGGAAAACCAGTGAATAAGAGGATTGTATTGACTTCAGAGGAAGAAAAATAATTACAGCAGTTAATTCAGGTATTTCTTACAGCCCATCAAACTCAACCTACACGGCCCAACTTTTTTGGCACAGCATTTTCGACCTAGCTTTTTCGCCTTTCCACAAGCTGCAAATTCACCCTCTTCATCAACCAAATCACCCTCTTCATCAACCAAATCACCCTCTTCAACTCTTAGCTCAATGTGTGCCTCTCACTCTCCTTATATCTATTTTTATAATCTCTTAATGACCCAATCCCTAACCCTAAGATCTCAACGATCAAGATTAGATCTTGTCTTCCCAAGATCGACGACTGTGACTTAATCTCTCGTTGAGATGAATTAAATCACTTAAGTCACTCAACTTTATAAAAAAATCATTTTAGTCATTAAATAAAAGCCACATTAACTTTATAAATGCAATTATAAAGTTAAAAATCTAGAGAGCATTGCTCAAACACCTTTTCATGCTAGGCATTGTCAATGCAAAAGTACATGTCCGAGCTACCCCAAAAACTAACACATGTATATTCTTCATGAAGACCAAGGATGAGGTCTTCAATCGATTTAGGGAGTTCAAGGCTCTGGTGGAAAATCAGACTGAAAAGAAGATCAAAATTTTGAGGCCAGATAACGGGGGTGAGTATACCTCCAACAAGTTCAGATATTTCTGCAAGGGAGCAGGAATTATGAGGAAGCTAACAATGTTTTTCAACTCACAACAAAATGGGGTTGCAAACAAGAAGAATCGAACCATAGTTGAGGCTGTCAGGGCAATGTTGCATGACCAGGATCTACCCATGATACTTTGGGCAGAAGCATGCAACAAAGCAATGTATGTTCAGAATAGGAGTCCTCATAGGATATTGGAGGACAAGACTCCTAAGGAGGCATTCACACGAGTGAAACCAGAGATAGGTCATTTGAGGATCTTTGGTTGTCCAGTTTACATTTATGTTCCTAAGGAGAAAAGGACGAAGTTGGAACCTTCTAGAAGGCAGAGCATGTTTGTGGGATACAATGAGACTTTGAAGGCCTACTGAATCTACATTTCAGGACAGCGACATGTTGATATTAGTCGGGATGTTAGGTTTGAAGAGGACTTGGCCTTTATGAGGTCTCGAGAGACCACAGTAGGTGGAGAGGAGCAGGAGGCTCCAAAGGTTGAGAAGAGTACAAATCCATCTAATACAAAGGAGCAACCCTCAGACCATGAGGATTCAGAGGAGGTTGTGGATCTAGTGGACCCTCCTAGTGTCAAGGACACGAGGTCTAGATGGATTTGAGACACCTTGAAGGATGCAGAGGGGCATGCAGCCCCGAGAGGCGCCTTAATGGAGAGTAGGCCTCCACAGAGATTTTCTAGTTATGTGTCCCTCATGAGTAGCATCATTGACTCTGAGCCTTCCGGTTTTGAGGAGGTCGCAAGCCAATGGGTTTGGAAGGATGCCATGATGGAGTATCATTCCATCATGAAGAATGATGTATGGGACATAATTCTGATACCAAAAGGAAAGTTTGTGGTGACTTCCAAGTGGATCTATAAGATCAAGCATACTGTAGATAGTAGCATCGAGAAGTATAAGGAAAATTTTGTATCTAGAGGGTTCTCCCAGAAAGAGGGGCTGGACTACAAGAAGACTTTTTCTCCATTTGCCAAGTATACTTCTATCAAGGTGGTTATTTCTCTTACTTCGGTTATGGGGTGGAAGATACATCAGATAGATGTGAAGACAATGTTCCTCAATGGTGTGATGAGAAGGAAATATACATAGAGTGACCTCAAGGCTTTGAGGTACATGGGAGGAAATCTCATGTTTGCAAATTGAAAAAGGATTTGTATGGACTCAAGCAGGCACCTAGGGCATGGTACTCTTGGATTGATGGGTATTTGCAAAGCTTAGGATTCACTAAGAGTGAAGCGGACCTCAACCTATATCTCCTACAAGTTGGTAAGGATCCTCTTATATTGGTGTTATATGTCAATGATTTATTCCTCACAAGAGTTGAGGAGCTCATTACCAGGTGCAAAAAGGAATTGGATTCAGAGTTCAAGATGCATTACTTCTTGGGATTAGAGGTGTGGTAGCAGCCACGCAAGATCTTCCTCGAACAAACGAAATATGTAGTTAAGATACTGGGGAGGTTCGAGATGATGGACTGTAAGTCCATGACTACACCTATGACCATCAATTTGAATACACTAGGGGCTTCAGATTCAGACTTGGTGGATCCCACGATGAACAGGCAATTGATTGGGTCATTGATGTACCTAGTTAACACCAAACCAGATATTTGTTTTGTTGTCAACACCTTGAATCAGTTCATGGTTGAGACGAGGCAGGTGCATTGGGTAGCAGCAAAACATGTATTCAAGTACCTTCGAGGTTAAGTTGGATTTGGTCTGAGATATGTCGAAGGTGATGAAGTGAGGTTGCATGGATATTCATACTCAGATTGGGTAGGTAGTGCAGTTGACAGGAAGAGCACTTCTGGTGGATGCTTCAGCTTGGGATCAGCAGTGGTTTCTTGGTTCAGCAGGAAATAGACTTCTATGGCACTCAGTTCAACAGAAGTCGAATATATGGCAGCAAGTTTGGCGATTTGTGTGGCTATTTGGCTTCGCAAGCTTCTTGCAGGGTTATTTGATCAAGAGTTGGAGCCTACTATGATTCACTGCGACAATCAGAGCTATATCAAACTCTCAGAAAATATAGTGTTTCGGGATAGGTCGAAAAACATTGAGATCATATACCACTTCATCAGAGATAAGGTGCAGAAGGGAGTTGTGAAGCTCCAACACATTTCCGCATACAAGCATATTGCAGATATTCTCACCAAACCCCTAGTAAAAGGGAAGTTTGTCTACTTCAGATACAAGCTAGGAGTGGTAGAGAATACTTCCCTCGCTACGAGGGAGTGTTGATGTTTTGTAGCTTCGAAAGGTATTCCCACAAGAGGTCGTGGTGTCAAGCATGTGAGAATCTTCGTTGGCATTAGATTACTCTTTCATTTCGATGAAAACGCTCTTGGAATGAGGCTAGGGCCTCATGGGCTTGTTGATGGGCTTTGTGGGCTTGTGTTGGGGTTTCACACCCACAAAGAGGTATTAAATATTCTAATTTAATGTTGGATTGAGTGGAGGCCTCCTTAGAGTAAGCTAAGGGATTCTAATATCACATTAGACTTCTATAAAAGGAGAGGAGATTGTGATATTCCATTGTGACATTATGAAGTTAACATAAGTGAGTAAACACTTGTGCTAGGAGGATGGCAATTTCAGCAAGGAGATTTTTGCACCAAACAATCTGGCCTAGGGTTTCTGGACATTTTATTTTTTTGTCCTTGACAGGGAGACCACACGTGAGAGGCAAGAAAGGTTGCACGTATGGAAGGGAAAGTCTGCAGCAGAGAAGAACAAGTTGCACGTGTAGTACGGACTGTACAGCCCACACGTGTGGACCGTACATGTGAACAGGTCGCACATGTGACAAAACCGTACGAATCACACATGTGACTGGTCCGTACAGCAAGATGATGTCAGCATCATAACAAGGTGACGTCAACAGGTTTTCAAGTGATAAGTTGTTCTGGAAATTTGTTGAATTTTTTATATTTCAAAGGACTGGTTTTGTTCTCAATTTTGGTAATTTTGTGACAGTTGGGGGGGATGATTTTTCCCTCAGAAATTTCTGAATTTGACAATTTACAAGACAGAAATTTTGTGTCTCAAATTTGTGGATGATTTATCTCTTATCTTGTTGTTTCCACTGCTGTAATTTTCATCAATAATTTCAATGTAAAATTGTTCAGTGATAACAACTAGGGTTCACTGTTTGAAATCACTTGGAAATAATTTTCAGATCTGAAATTAGTTGCATATGAAAAATTGACAAATGGAGAACAAAATCACTTCCATTTCCATCACCAATTCACCAACTGCGTAAAGATTTACATTCATGGTGACCATTGTAGGTATAACATTAAGTTTGCACACAAAATCTCCCACTGTCCATCAATTCTATTCAATATCACTTCCCTTCATTTATTTTGTAAAAAAGCCTCTAGAGAGCACGGCATATATTGAATATTCAATATAGTAGAGGCTATATGAGCTCAGCTAAGATATGAGGTTTATTTTATTTCATAGATTAATTTGAAAAACTTCAACGATGGTTGAATTTTGAAAATTAAATTGATGTTTTAATTATTTGTGGGATATATAGAATATTCAATATAGTAGAGGCAAAATGAGCTCAGCTAAGATATGAGGTTTATTTTATTTCAGAGATAAATTTGAAAAACTTCAACCATGGTTGAATTTTGAAAATTAAATTGATGTTTTAATTATTTGTGGGAGTGCATTCCAAGTACTACAAATAATGTCAATATGATTATTTGTTATTTATTGGCTAGTTGTAGGAACCTTGAAAGTTGTATTTTGATGCATATATCTTTGGGCATGTTATAGCCATAGTTACTAGGTACAAGACATTTTGGTGTCAATACTAGAAAATAAGAAAAATATGTGGGGTATACGAGATTCATATCTGATAAAAAAATTGCAAGATTCATGATCTAATTGTGCCAATGTACATTGTTCAAATGTCCTGAACTTGTTGAAGCTAGCAGTGCCAAAATGAAAATGCCATAAGTTTTATGTTAACAACACAAAATTGACTTGTGGGAAGAATCATCTTCAAATGAAATAACTATTGAAACTCTTCAATGGAATGATTTCTCACTAATTGGGGTCTAGAGATATATGTTATGACTCAATATATCATGGATATTGATACATGTAATTTAGTTCTTGGAAATGTGATCCCACTTCGCCTTGGTTATGATAGTATTGCAACTTTTTCATGTGAAGTGCCTAACCAAATTTGTAAATCTCTCTCATGTTCTAAGTTCTCCTTACAAATCTAAACTTGATGGGGAAAGTGGAATTGAAATTAAAAGATAAAGAGTGGGAGACTTTGTGTGCAAACTTAATGTTATACCTACAACGGTCATCTTGAATGTAACTCTCCACGTAGTTGGTGAATTGGTGATGGAAATGGAAGTGATTTTGCTCTCCATTTAGGTATACTTCCTTGGTTGTTGTGCATTCCTTCTACAAACCTATGAAGAAGAAACTGTTGGTTTTGTAAGATGCAATCAACATAATTTGTGGTTGTCCACTTTATTATATATATATATATATATTGCTTATGTCTATCCTATATTGCATGTCAGCAATTAATTTTGTGCAACGCTGGATACTAATTATTAGCATGTATTAATGACAATTGTGTCCTTATAATTTATCGGTATGTTACAGTGGGGGTAGCCCATAAAGGTCTCCACTTGATAAAAACTGAGAATCTAAACGCAATGACAATCAAAGTGGACCTCTCCAAAGCTTTCGACGAAGTAAGTTAGTTATTCTTACATATTATCCTCATTCATCGAAGATTCGGTTATATCAATGTTGAAAGCAAAAATAAAAGTAGAAAGAAGGAAGCATAACTAAGTGTCTAGCTAAACTATTCACTAATAGTCTGCCCAAAAAATACGATATATAAGTACAACGATACAATAGAAAGGCCAAAAAAAAAATGAATCCATTGATTCTCTCATCCATTATGTTAATGGTGTTCTCTTTCCCATTATGCATTCTTTCAGATATCCATTGCCTTCAATAAATGTAACATGATTGAATGTTGTTGGTTTCTCAGATATTTCTTTAGTTTTTAAGACTAAATTCCAACCTAATGAATGTTAGGATATTTAGACACATAGGAGTTAGTTAAGTTCAACTTAATCTAATGTGTCGTTATGTAAAAAGTGTTTTTCTTTAATATGCATTTGTAATTAGGTAATTCGACGATCACGATATGTTCCCAACATAGATTGATCTGACGGTTCATATTCTCCTCAATCTTAACAACTACATTGATCCATGGCTTGACACTCGATTAGTCCATAATCTCTATTTAAAGAGCATGGAGGGTCATTTGCAGAAGGTCCATAATATTTTCTTTTTGCATTAATAAATTGCTTCAAATGGCCACGTTGGATGGGGTTGTGGATGTTTCGCCGTAGGGATTTTACCACGTCAAAACATCAGTGTTGATATTTGATCCGGTTGTGTGAATGGTTATTGAAGGTGTTCGTCCTCTGTTGGAATACATGTGTCATTGAACATGGTATCAATCATATCCCAAGTTGTTCTTAAGAGAGGGTGTTAGAATATTTAGACATTTAGGAGTTAGTTAAGATCAACTTGGTCTAATGTGTCGTTAGGTGAAAAGTGTGTTTCTTTAGTATGCATTTGTAGTTAAGTAATCTGACAGTCACGATATGTTCCCGACATAGAGTGATTCGACAGTTTATATTCTCCTCGATTTTATGGGCTACATTGATTCGTGGTTTAACACCCAATTGGTCCATTATCTCTATTTAAAGAGCATGAAAGGTCATTTGTTGATGATCAATTATGAGAAACTCTCTTGTAAATCTTTATGTAATATTTTATTTTTGCGTTAATAAATTGCTCCAAATGGCCACGTTGGCTGGGGTTGTGGATGTTTCTCCGTAGGGGTTTTACCACGTCAAAACATCGATGTGTTGATCTTTGATCTGGTTGTGTGAGTGGTTACTAAAGGTGTTCGTCATCTGTTGGAATACATGTGTTGTCAAACAATGAAGCTAATATTTCCTTTAGGATTGCATAAGCACATGGTATAAATGACAAACTATAACTTATACCAAATATAAGCTTTGTTCTATACATGGATAGTAAGTTTTAAATGGGTATGGTTCAACCTATTTTTCAAGGATTATTTTGAAAGAATAAAATCTTTGTATGAGAAATTATTGTTTCATGTTAGCAATTGAAGATTCATTATACATAAATATCCATGGGGGAATAAATATCATAGGGAATTGTTCCATAAGAACCAGTTTTAATAGATTGCAATATTGCATACCTTCGTAGTGGGGTCCTTTTCAATAAGCTTGCGAAGATGTTGTGCCACTTCACCATCATTGTCTTAAGTTCTGATCAGAAAAATTCATTGGCATGAACCAATAAAAATAGCCTTGGTTAGCACGTAACATGATATACTTAAAGTAGAATTTTATATGAAATTATTAAACAAAATTTAAGTAATTGGTTTCTTGGCTACTACACTACTAAACTCAACATCTACGACACAATGGGAATAATAAACAAAATATATGGAAATATTATACATTGTGCTACAAAATCTTCACATACAAATTCCTATTGTGCTACAAATTTTGAGATACAATTTCTTCACATAGTGCTACATCCTTTCATCTTGCAGTGACCATATTTAAAAGTATCGAGAAATAGGTTATGTAGCAATGAACTTTTAGACTAAAATTTTAAAATGAACATAATAAAATGAAGTAGAATTAAAACATATAGAGTAGCATTATCTACCCTAAAACAAGATATGGCGACAAAAAAAGTATTAATTACTTCGAAAGTTATTCTGTAAGCTTTGTTGTTGAAACATGAGAACCTTCTAGCTCTTTCCAAACCTTTTTTTCATTATCTCTTTCCTTGTTCTTCTCTCTCCTTGATATCATCACTATACCCTTTTGCTCCTTTATTTAGAGATTTCACACCATCTTTATTCTCTTTATTCTTTGGTTTTACTCTCTTCTCTTCCTCTTTCTTTATCCCTATTAGATTCCCTCTCACAATCTCAATCTCTATTTCTCTCCTTTACTTTCTCCTATCTCTATCCCTAAATTTCTCCTTGTCTCTATCCTTATCCTTGTCTCTATCTCTTTCCTTGTCTTTCAACTTATCCATGTCCTCTCTCTCTCTCTCTTCATTTTCTCTCTCTCATTGTCTCTCATTTTATCCCTATCCTTCTCCTTCTTGTCCTTGTTAATTTCTCTCTCTCTCTCTCTCTCTCTCTCTCTCTCTCTCTCTCTCTCTCTCTCTCTCATTTTATCCATGTCATTTTCCCTCTCCTCTTTTTCCCCCTCTTTATCCCTATCTCTTTCACTCTCCTTGTCTCTCATTTTATCCATATCCTTCTCCCTATGTTGTATATCCCTCTCTCTCCCTCTCTCTCTCTCTCATTGTTTATCTATATCCCTCCCTCTACCTTCCTTACCCCTATCTTTCTCCTTTTCTCTTTCCTTGTCCTTTTTTTTATCCTATGAAAACTCTCAATCCCTAGGTGACTAAAGTCCTTATGATCTCAATCAAACAAGTAGATTGTTGAATTTAATTATTACATAAATAAATTTCAAACCATTGCATTAATCACACAATCGTTGGAAATTAAATAACAAAAGCATAAAAATTAATTTCACGCAACACAAGTAATTACTCGTTCAATTATTGTTTTTCATTCCTTCAAAAAACATACAAGGAAACCTCCATGAGCTTCCCAAAAAATAGCACCGCATAGATACCAGAGAAATCACCATGAACTTAAGCAGAACAACCTGACAAGAGAGTATAGCCTGCTAAAAAAACCACAAACAACAATTTTATTTTGTACAGCCATAGCACAACCTTGTTGTACGAATCGAGACAGTATTGTCTGTATGGTTGTATGGAACTGTGTGTGACTATTGCACGGGATTGTGTGCTGCCTAGAAATGCCTCTTTCATGGTTGCCTACTGTCTCTCTCCCTCTCTATCACTCAACCTACTCAACTACTCATGTGTTATCTTGTGTATTTGAACTCTCTATATTAACATGTATTTGTAGTTTTAGCTAAGACCAAAACCCTAATCTATTTCTTAGATGAATCCTAATCTAAGTCATGCATGCATGAAATACACTTTTTAGACTCAACTGCTAAAAATAAGACTTTCACTTTTTAACTAAAGTGAAATACAAAATTGAATATACTTTTCAAAAATAGAATCACTTTTCAAAAATAGAATTACTTTTCAAAAATATCTCAAACTACTTCTCGCACATTCATATGGAATATGTGTGGAAGTTCCTGTCCGAGCTATAATTCTCAACACTCCCTCTTAGTGAGGAAGGAATTATGCACCAATCCAAGTTTGTCTTTGAATGCCTCAAACTTCCCTTTTGTCAAAGACTTGGTCAAAACATCGGCTACCCATTGATCCATGGGAATATACTAGAGATTCACTGCTCCCTTCTAAACCCTATCTTGTATGAAGTTATATATCTCTATATACTTGGACCTGTCTTGAAACAATGGATTCTCAAAGATTTTGATACAACTCTAATTATCACAGTAAATGATGGTGGGATCCAACTCCTGATCAAACAATTTTGTAAGTAACTTGCGAAGCCAAATGGCCTCACAACTAGCCATACTAGCTAGCTACCATGTATTTTGCCTCTACTGAGTTGAGTGCCACGGAAGTCTGCTTCCTGTTGAACCAAGATATCATCGTTGATCCCAAGCTAAAACAACACCTTGAGGTGCTCTTCCTATATGTTGCACTACCTACCGAATATGAGTTTGTATATCATTGCAACTTCACTTCACCATCTCCAAGATATCTCATATCCTACTCTATTGTGCCCCTCAAATACCTAAGAACATGTTTTGTTGCTACCCAAAGCTCCTGCTTTGACTCCACCATGAATTGACTCAAGGTGTTCACTACAAAACATATATCTGGTATGGTGTTGACCAAATACATCAAAGAACCTATTAGCCACATGTACGTGGGATCCACCAAATTTGAATATGAAGTTGTCACCTTCTTTAGATTAGTGATCATGGGTGTGGCCATAGGTTTGAGTCCTCCATCTGAAACATCTTCAAGATCTAAACTGCATACTTACCCTGCCCGAGGAAAATCTCCCCTAGTCTCTGCCAAACCTCCAATCCCAAAAAGTAATGTATCATGTCAATGTCCTTCATCTCGAACTCATTTTCCATGCCTGCTTTGCACTTTGTAATGAGCTTCTCTACACCTGTTAGAAACAAGTCATCTACATACAACACCAAAATGAGAAAATTAATTTGAACAAATATATAATATAAGTTAGGATCAACTTCACTTTTGGTGAAACTCATACTCTGCAGATATCCATCGATCTTGGAATACCATTCTCTCGGTGCTTGGTTGCATCCATACAAGGCTTTCTTAAGCCTACACACACGGAAATCCTTCCCACTTACCTCAAATCCCTAAGGCTACTCTACGTACACTTCTTCCTCAATGATCCCATTAAGGAAAGTTGTCTTCACATCCATCTAATGTATTATCCATCCCATAAATGAAGCCAAGGACATAATTGTTCTAATGGAAGTGTACTTGGCGACTAGAGCAAATGTCTCCTCTTATGCCACTCCCTCTCTCTGGAAAACCCCTCTCACCACAAACCTTGCTTTGAACTTCTCAATGTTGCCATCTGCAACATGTTTAATCTTGTAGAGCCATCTAGAACTCACAATTGGCTTCTCCTCCGGTCTTGGCACTATATCCCAAACACTAATCTTCATGATGGAGGTGTATTCCTCCACCATACCTGTTGTTCTGCAACCTCCTGAAAACTAGAAGGCTCTGAAACTAGAATGTTTTTCATCAATGCCATATAGTCTAGAAACTTCTTCGGAGTTCTTCGAAGGTTTGTTGTCTATGAATGTGCTCCTAGGAATCTCAACATGCTCATAATCATCCCTCAATGTCTGATTGAATGATCGAGGTCTCCTGACATAAGTGGAAGGGGCTCGTGTCTCCCCCTGTTCACCCGAAGGTTGTTGTACTTCTTTGGAAATCATTGGTGACCCTGCCTCATCCTCTAGAGCTTTCTGCTCCTCATCCTCTACCACTGGAGTAGGCTCATGAGACTTCCTGGATGCAAAGTCTTCCTCAAACTTTACATCCCTATTTATTATTGTCTTCCTTTGCTCTGGAATATAGACCCCATAAGGCTTTTAAGTCTCATTAGAACCCACAAACAAACCCTTCCTACTGGAGGGCTCCAACTTGGTCCTCTTCTCTACCAATACATGGATATAAACTAGACAACCAAAGATGTGAAATGACTCACTTCTGGCTTCACACCAGTGAATGCCTCCTATCGTATCTTGTCCTCCAAGATCTTATGAGAACATCAATTTTGGATGTGTATATTGTTGTGTTACATGCCTCTGCCCAAAGAAACATGGGCTAGTCCTAGTTATGTATCATGGCCTTAACAACCCTTGTGATGGATCGATTCTTCCTCTCTGCAACCCCATTCTGTTGTGGGTTGTACGGAACTGTTAACTCCCTCTTGATTCCTACCTCCTTACAAAAACCCTCAAACTTCTTGGAGGTATACTCTCCCCCATTACTCGATCTCTGGACATTGGTCTTCTTCCCTATACGGTTTTCAACTAGAGCTTTGAACTCTTGAGACCTACTAAAGACCTCATCCTTGGTCCTTAAAAAGAAGATCCAAGTCTTGCAAGAGAAATCATCAATAAAGGAAACATAATGCATGCTTATTGTTATTGACACTACTGACATCGGTCCACGAACATATAAATGTACTAGGTCTAAAATACCCTTAAACCTATGCTCGTTGCTTGGGAAAGCAACCTTGGCATACTTGCAAAGCGTGCACTCTCTACATACACCATGTTGCTCAACACTAAACTTTGGAAGACCTGTGACTATCTCCTTCAGAATA
Source organism: Picea engelmannii (assembly GCA_009831015.1). NCBI lineage: Eukaryota > Viridiplantae > Streptophyta > Pinopsida > Pinales > Pinaceae > Picea > Picea engelmannii. The sequence goes on from ML809234.1 coordinate 102,787, forward strand.
GGTAATGCCCTATGATGCAGGTGTCTCATCCTCTTGTGCCACAACTCACAAAGTTGTCATTGTTATGCACCAAGGCTCGAACAGGTTCACCCTACAACCTGTACAAATTACCTTCTCTAACCCCTATTACCTAAGTTGTATCTAGGCTAGATTCATTTGGTCTAATGAGGACTTGTTGGTTCTTGAACTCCATTGCAAATCCCTTATCTTCCATAGCCGAAACTAACAGAAAATTCTTCCTAAGACCTGGTACAAACAAGACATCATCAAAATCAAAAGAATTGCATGACTCGAGATGGAAGGGAATAGTACCAACTCCTGCTACTAGGTACTTGGTATTATCACCAAGCTCAACCTGTACTCATGAATCTTGCTTCTTCATACTAGAAAACAAGTGTTGTGTTGATATCATATGTCGAGATGCCCCACTGTCCACATACCACGCATTCCTCGAAATCGCATTGGTAGAAAGGCAAGATACCAACAAGAAATCCTTCTAGAACTTGGTAGCAAATTTCGTCATCTGAGTTTCTGCAGAGGTTGCTACCTACTTATGTTGCTACTTCCCTTTACCCTTTTTCTTATCTGGACACTTGTAACACCCCTGTTTCCCCCAATTTGTAATTAATCATAGAATAGGAATTACCATGCTAATGCATGAGGAAAATGTAAATGCATTATTGTTTGAGTTGTCAATAACTGACTGTGGGGGTGAAGCCTTGAAAGTACTGGTCATGATATCACTAGAGGAAGAATGTGAAAACCATACAAGAGGGTGCATATATCAAATAACCCCAAATCTTCATGATAAGGATGACAAACCTCCTTCGAATCCCAAGGAAAGGAAAGCAGTCAATGAAGAAAGAATGATGGTTGAATCACCAACCACCCCCCATGAATGGAAACATGGGTTGTCAATCCGACGTACCACAGGGACTTGCAGACCTGAGCTTCCTTCTGACAGAAGGAACCGGATAGGTCGGAAAAAACCTTCCCAGGTAAGAGGGACACACACACGGGAGGGGGCAGACACCAGACGAGGGCAGAAGCTCTCAAGGGAGAGGCGTGAAGCTCTCCAGCGAATCACGAACAGAAGGCCGCAAGCTTGATGCCGAAGAGCATCTGAGAAACCTCGCTGAGGCCACAACCAAGTGAGAAAGCTCCGAGTTGCAGAAAACAGGACCCGAACAGAAGCTGAAACATAGAGAGAACCCTCGAGAACTGTGAGAACTCCCTGGTGATATCATGGCTTGGCACAGGAGTGGCCAGAGTGCTAAGAATGAATGCCTTTGAGCCTATGGTCGAGTGGAAGGATGAACACCCACAGTCAGTTGGTTGGCGGCAACCTGTAATAGATAAGTGATTTCTTAGCCTGTGTAATTTATCTGTAACTGTGTATGAATTGGCTACACTGGGTACGTTGCAGGAATCGAGCATATTTCTTAATGGATATACTGTACCACCCCACCCCCCCCTTATTTCTGTTTGAATGTATAATTAGACCAGTAAGAAAGCATATGGTTAGGATAGGTTTTATACCCGTAAAATACTTGTGTTTTATAGTGGCATAAGCTCGAGTCACGAACTATGCGTTCGTCGACCGTGGACACAGTTTCATGTACGCATGTAAAACTTCCTAATCCTTTTGAGTCCCTTGGAGAATGAAGTCTTTTAAGCTCAAGATGGATATCATTTTCAGAATGCAAGCAAGGCCCAAAACCATGAGGGCTCGCAGAGGAAGCAAAGGCCGAGGCCTTTGAGACTTTGAAATCTTCCAAGGAAAAGGAAGAAAGTGTGAGCTCAGGGAAGAGCTACAGCTACCATCAGATATCGCGTGGATAGCCGATAGCCATCGGATCCAGGAGAAGTTGCACAAGGTTTAAGCCTCGCATACGCAAAGGTGAGGACTCGTCAAAGTCCCAAAAAGATCAGGACCATCCATTTCAGAGGACACGTGGCAGAGATCCAAATTCATCGGGGTTTCGGATACCAGAAGGTTGAAGGAATAAAATCGCAGAGTCGCTGCATCGCGAACTCCCAGTTCGCGAAATCCCGATATAGGAGTGGAGCCATCGGATCTCGATATTTCAGCTATTCGGAGTTCGGGATGTAGAGGAGGTTGTGGTCTTGGTACAAAGAGTTTCAAACTCCCGGTACGCGAAACAACAAAAGCATCGAGATCGTCCATCTCAAAGGACACATGGCAGAAATCCGAACCCATCGGGGTTTCGGATACCGGGAGGTTGAAGGACCAAGAGTTTGGTCGCGGCGGATACGCGAAATCGCAAATCCTGAAGTCCCGAAAGGTGCACACGGTGGAGGTTTCGAGGAAATCCCCAAAAGGAGATTTCGATAATTCAGTTACCGGGAAAACAAGAGGTAAGGGTTCTAAACTCATGACCCATAAAACCCCGAAGGAATCTGAGTCGTTGGATCCGGAGATAGGCGCACGAAAGAAGTCCTGAAATCACTTCAACCGTTGGATCGTTGGAGGACAGGTGGTGAACATCCGAAAGCCACCGAGGTTTCGGAACTTAGGCATATAAGGGTGGTGAAGAACGAGGATTCGCAATCACTGAAATCGCGAGGGTTATTCTGGATCGTTGGATCCAGGGCGACACGTGGCAAAGATCTAACCCATCGAAGTCTCGGCATCCGAGAAACCCATGGGTCAGTTCCCTTGTATTCGTCAGTCGCGAAATCCTGACTTGCGAAACCCCGAAATGGCATAGCGTGTCTAGAATTTGGACGTTTCGGTGTTTCGACACCCGGGAAACCCAAGGGTCAGTTCCCTTGTACTCGTCAGTCGCAAAATCCTGACTTGTGAAACCCCGAAATGGTATAGCATGGTTAGATTTTGGTGTTTCGGCGTTTCGACATCTGGGATACCCAAGGGCAAGTTTCTTTGTATTCGCACATCGCGAAATCCCGACTTGCGAAACCCCGAAACGAGCTTAGCGTATATATACATGAACTTCGGAGTTTCAGCTCTCGGGAAACCCAGATGATATACCTCTTGTCATCACACATCGCGAAATCCCGACTTGCGAAACCTGGAAGTGAGTTTAGAGGATATATATGAGCTTCGGAGTTTCGTCTCCCAGATATCTTAGGTGCGAGATCTCTTGTCGTCGCACATCGCGAAATCCTAGTACGTGAAGTTCCGATGAGTGAAATCCCGAAGCGGCTTGGTGTGAATAGGATTTCGGGTTTCGGGGTTTGAAGAGTCAAAGAACTCGACTCCCCTGCATTTCAAACTCCCGGTTTTCGAAGTCCCAAAATGCAGAAGGCGCCCCTTGGCTTAACCCGGGGTCACAACCGAAGGACACATGGAAGTGGATCCTACACTTGGCTCATGAATTGTACACGATGGATTTTCGACGAAATAACCAGTGATTTGGTTTGGTGAAGGTCCCGATTGGAAGACCTAGCCTACACTGGAACCTCATAGGAATTCGGAAACTCTGTCCCTCGATGATGAAGAAGAAAGAAAAAGCTGAAAAATTTATTATGTCATAGTGGGTATGTTACAACACTATGATGCATAATGACCATGTTTATGACAATTGAAGCACTTGATTTTACTCAAGTCCTTTCCTGGTTGTGAGGTTGACTCCTCACTCTTTCCCTTTCCCTTGTTGGGTCCATTACCTCTATTCTTATTTGACTAACCAAATAGAGCTAGGTTCTCTTCACCATCCTTCTTGCCGACCTTTGACTCCATTCAAGTTTCCTCATGGACACAGTCATCCCAAAGCCTCTCAAAGTCAGTCGGGAAGGTTTTCTCGAGCTCAAATACCTTTGATAAATAGATCCCATGAAGTTATAAATTCATTCAATGCCATGTTCACTAGCTCTATAACTTCAACCTTTTCCAAAGTTGTTGCAAGTTGATCACGAATCTATGTGATCTTCATAAGATAACTGGTGACTATGTCTGATCTGGTCATCAATATGGATCTAAGTTTGTTCAGCAATATCATCTTCTTGTTTATGTTTTGACTCTGGTAGAGATTAACCAGGGAAATGAGCATCTCCTTCATTGTCTTCTTCTCAGATACATGAGGGATCAAATGATCCTTTATGGCATCTAAGATCATCCGCTTGGCATTTCACTACCCTCTTGTTGTGAGCTACCAACTCTTGTGGATCTATAGGTGGAGTAGCAACGTTCTTGACAATATCCCAAAGAGATCATTATCTTCTAGTAAGAGTGTGACCCTCAGCTTACATGATAAGAAATTCAAGTCACCATCCAATATGTCCTCAAACCTGTGGCTAGTTGATGCCATCTATGAGATCTACATCACAAACCCACAAATCTGAAAATGAAACTTTGAAACTCTCTAATTCCTAGTCCTTCCCTACAGTTGATTTACCATTGCAAATCCTAGAGAATCACAATCAGAGAAATAAGTTATGATACCATGTGAAAATTTTCAAACCCTAAGTAACTAAAGTCCTTAAGATCTCAATCAAACAAGTAGATTGTTGAATTTAATTAAAGCGTAAATAAATTTTAGACCATAGCATTAATCACACAATAGCTGGAAATCAAATAGAGGAAGCATAAAAATTAATTTCACGCAACATAGGTAATTACTCCTTCAATAATTGTTTTTCATTCCTTCGAAAAACTTACAAAGAAACCTCCACAAGCTACCCAAAAAAGAAACATTGCACGAATACCAAAAAATCACCTTGAACTTGAACAGAACAACCTGACAAGAGAATACAGCTTACTGAAAAAACCAGAAAACAATAATTTTCTATTGTATAGCTCTGTTATCCAAACTTTACAACTACTACACAACCATGTTGTACAAATTTCATACGACTACACGAATCTGTACAATATTGTCAGTACAACTATACGAAACTGTGCGTGTCTGTTGTACAAGACTGTGTGCTACTCGGAAATGCCTCTTTCTTGGTTGCCTACTCTCTCTCCCTCTCTATCGCTCAACTTGCTCAATTGCTCATATGTTCTCTTGTGTGTTTGAACTCTCTATCTTAACATCTTTATAGTTTTAGCTAAGACCAAAAACTTGATCTATTTCTAAGATTACTCCTAGTCTAAGTCATGCATGCATGAAATACACTTTTTAGACTCAACTGCTAAAAATAAAACTTTTACTTTTTAACTAAAGTGAATTACAAAATAGAATTTACTTTTCAAAAATAGAATTACTTTTTGAAAATATCTCGAACTATTTCTCACATGTTCACATGGAACCTATGCAAAATTTCTTGTTCGAGAAATAATTCTCAGCATATCCCTCACTCTCATTTTCCTTTCTATCTTTCATAGTGTTTATATTGAGTCTCTCATTTTCAACATCTCTACGTCAGTCCTTTACCCTCTCCTTTTGTTTTTTTGTGTCTCAAATGCCTATTTCTTGGTCCTTTTTTCTTTGCATCCTACTATTTTCCTCCTCTTCCTTATCCTTTCTCTTTGCCTCTCTCTCTATCCTTCTCCTTATCATGGTGTTTAATGGAAAC
>ML809235.1:0-10088 GCA_009831015.1 Picea engelmannii
TTTATTCCTTTCCCTCGTTTGGGTAGCAAGCCAGGATCCTATAAGGGAACAACACGAAGAGTATCAGGGCTATAAAAGAATTGAATGCGTTGAAAATTTTGTATCCCTACTTCTACAAAAACACCGACCTATTTTATTTGTGATGAAAGTAGACTTACAAAAGACAAATTATGAAATAAAAAAGAAAACACAAACCGGTATATACAATGGAAATTTTGGAAACCATTTATTTCATATAGTGCTTTAAATAACGCCCGTTGATAGGGGCATTGAGGATTTTACCATCTAGATTCTCTAATAGAAATATTTTTTTTCCTTCAGGAGATGTGACTTTGAATGGTCCGTACCAAATATGATCAAATTTACCATGTTTTTTCGAGTCTTCGTTCCTAGTGTCCCATTTCAAAACCAAATCGTCGGGGAGAAATTATCTGTCCTTGCCCTTACGATCAAATAATTCTTTCATGTTGTCCTAGTATTTCTGCAGCCTTTCTTCCACTTTGGCCCTGTGTTGTTGGACTTCAATCAACTGGTTTATTCTTCTTGTGACATGATTTGGTTCGTCTTTCTCATCTTGCCAAAGTTTCAATACGGGAAGTGCCAGATTTATAGGTAATACTATGTTGGTCCCATATACCATTTGGAAAGGAGAAGTGCCGATATAGTTTTTTGTACCTATCTGATTTTCCGACAAAGTGTATTTCAAGTGCACATGCCAATATTTTTTGTTTTCGCTCAACACTTTCTTAATTATAGAGATTAGACACTTGTTTGAAGACTCGGCTAGCCCATTTCCTTGGGGGTAATATGTCGTGGAATGACCGAGCATGATATTATACTTTTGGAAAAAGCTGACCATAGCCATAGATTTAAAATCCTGGGCGTTATCTGTGACTATCTTTTGGGGGCAACCGAATCTAGACAAAATGTTCTCTTCTAGGAAATCCATTACCACCGAATCCGTTTCCTTTCTAGTTGGAATAGCCTCCACCCATTTGGTGAAGTAATCTGTAGCAATCAGGATCCATTTATGTCAGGTGCTAGAATGAGGGTTAAATTTGAATATAAAATCTAGTCCCCATTGATGAAAAGGGGCTTCCGTTTTGACCAGAACCAATAGTAGCACTGAGAGTTTGTGCTTTCCTGTGAACAATTGGCAAGGGTTACAGGATCTGACTTTGGCGTTGACGTCTGAGAATAGTTTGGGCAAATAATATCCTGCTCTCATGATCTTATAAGTCATTTCCCTCCAGGCGTGATGTGCTCTGCACACTCCTTCGTGAAATCCGTTTATGACCTTCTCTGTTTCTGATTCAACTAAACAAACCAACCAGAAGCCTAGTGGGTCTTTCCAATACAATTGGCTTTCAGATATATAGTACTTCACCGCATGAAGCTTTAGTGTCCTGGATTTAGATGGAGATAAGTCACTCGAGCACCTCAAGGTCAGCAGGTAGGACACTATGTATTTATACCAATCTGATGAGGCGAACTTCTCTTTGATTCTGATGGCAGTTAATTTTTCATCGAGCTCGTTCGTGTCCATGCACTCTTCACATCCCTGTAGGCCATTTATCATGAGGGCTCTGAAATTGGATTCGTATAAGAGCTTACCCAAACCTTGTCCCTTTACTAGTCTCATCGGTTTTATCTCCTGGTCAAATTCTTGAATTTTAGCAAGCCACCGTCCCCTTTTCCCATCACTGTCGAACTGAACCAAAATGTATTTTATGGAACTGGTGGGTACGTACGCAATTACCTTGGAATGTAACACATAGGTTCTGAAATCCTTTAGCACCTTCGCCATAGCATACACTTGATTTTCCATTATATCGTATTTGAGTTAAGTGTCTCTAAGACTTTTGCTAAAAAATGCTATTGGTTGCTCGAAACCTTCTTCATTTTTTTGGAGGAGTACCATGGCAACTGTGTGTTCAGAGGTGAACGAGAAGATCAAAAAATCCTTTAGATAATCAGGGCTAGCCAGTACGGTTGCCTCACTTATAAATTTCTTGATGCGTGCAAATGATGCTTTGGCTTCTGTTGTCCATTTCAATTCGTTGCTCTTCTTCAACATATTTGTGATCAATTTCACGATTTCAGCAAAGTTTGGGATAAATCTCCTCAAAAAAATTATTTTTCTTAAGAATGACTGAATCTCTTTTACATTCCTAGGGATATTTATTGTGTCTATAGCTTCAACTCTTTTAGGATCAATTTTAATTCCATCTCGAGACACAATATGGCCCAAGAGTTTACCTTCTTGCATAGCAAAGTGAGACTTTTTGGGGTTTAAGGACAAATAAAAACCTGCGGCATTTCTCAAACGTCTGCTTGAGATGTATCAGATCATATTCATCGGCTTAAGAAAAAATGGTCATATCATCAAGATAGATAACCACAAATTTGTCCCTTTTGCCCATGAAAGCGATATCCATAGCACGTTGGAAAGTAGCACCTGCATTCATTAAACCAAAAGGCATCTTGTCATACATAAATGTACCCCAAGGGGTGGTAAAGGTTGTTTTTTCTTTATCATGCTCGTTGACAATAATTTGATTATACCCGAAAAACCCGTCGATCATCGACATCCTATTTTCCCCAACTACTTTTTCTAAAATGTGATCCATTTTGGGTAGAGGGTAATTTTTTTTGAGGGAGGACTTATTTAGATTTCTAAAATCAACACACAATCTAATCTCCCCACTTTTATTTCTAACCGGGACAAGGTTTGCTACCCAGTCGGAGTAACTCAGTGGTACGATTATTTTTGCGTACATGAGTTTTTTTACTTCCCTTTCGACCACGGGCAATAAAATAGGATTGATTTGTTTGAGCTTTTGTTTGAAAGGTTTGACACCAGGCTTTAGGGGTATCTTGTGTTCAATCACAGTGGTGTCATAGGTTCTCATCTCTTCGTATGATCAAGAAAAAATTTATTTATACCGCCCGATTAAGTCTTTATACTTGCTTTTTACCTCGGGAGGAAGGTACTTTGATATTTTTACTATCCTAGGCTCCTCTTTGGTCCCTATGTCGCAGTCTTCAACCTCTTCTGGTTGGGGTTGAAAAGTAGATTTTAAGGGCATATCATTTTGGTCGAACAGTCTCTCCAGAGGGATTAGTCCCTTTGGAATCTGATTGTTCTTTAAAACTAACATGCGATGATTAGGGATCTTTTCCTGGAACCCCTGGGGATCCTCTCCCTCTTTAATGATCCATGTGTGGTCATTTTGGTTTTCTTGGTCAATGTGAGTTTCGGCGAAGTCATCTACCATTTCAAGGAACTTCCTGATTTGTTCATCATCCTCAAACACTTGCCAGTGTTGGATGTTGTTTGGTATGGAAGGTCTGTTCCTCACTTTTATGTGGTACCTTAGTTTGAAAGCTATAGGGGGGGGAAACGTTGAAGCCTCTTTGGCTAACGAATCGGCTTGCAATTTTTCAAAGCGTGGGATGAAATGAACATTTACTGATGAGAATAAATTTTCTATTAAATCCCAGGTGCAATTCCTGTAAGATCTCAATCTTGGGTGTTTGGCTTGGTATTGTCGATTTATCTATTTCACTATCAACTCTGCATCTCTGTATACTTCCAAGTTCTTTATGTTCATCTTCCTGGCATCTTCCAACCCTAAAGAGCCTCATACTCACATACGTTATTGGTGTAGTCTATATTCCACTGAAGCCTATAAGAGAAAGGAATCACAAATTCATATTCAGGTGCTACAAACAATACTCCTGCACCTACTCCTTCATATGACAAGGCATCGTCAAAAAACATTTTCCAAATTCCAGTGTTGTACATATTTTCGTCTATCTTTCCTTATTCATTTTCATTTATGTAATTGTCTCCTGTACCGCTATTTACACCATCATCAAAAGACAAAATACAATTCCCTAGATCTTGATCGGCAACATAAATAGGATAATTGTTAGGATTTTGTGGGTCACTCACTATGTATGCTAACCTCGTTTCCCTGTATAGCCGAGTGAATTGTCCACCAAACACAGGAATCATGGCGTAGGTCATGTCTAGTTGCAGAGACCCCCCAAGTTTGGCTCCCCACGACCTAGATAGTAGAAATTCATACTTAGGAGGTATATCGGCGATAACTACCTCCATCAGGATGCTTTTCACTGGAGCCTGTGCAAGAGTGACTACTAAATATTTTATCATACCCATGCACTTAACTCTTCTTGAATCGAAAGGGTAGAGATATCCATAAGGCCTAGTGATCTCGAGGCCTAGTCTGTCCATAATAGACTTGGGCATCACATTATGTGATCTAAAAGTCTCAATCATCACCTTATGCTCGCTGATGATAGTTCTGGTCAGGATATCCACATGGTCTAGCGCCAATATGATCATATCATAAAAGGGGAGGAGCCATGGTCTTGCCTCTATTTTGTGCATTTCTGACTAAATGACAATTTTTTATCTGGTGGCCAAATCATCCTTCTCATTATCGCTGGAATCATCTGAACAATTCATCAATTTGGACTGAAAAATGTCGGAGATGTATGTCCAGGTTTTGACAGTATTAATACTTCGGGGTGAAGTATCGGAAACAGCATCGGAGCCCTGACCTAAACTTTCGGCAGCCACCTTGAATGCCTTTCGTGGAGCCATGAAAGAGAATTTTGTACGCAGATCACCTGTAGTAAGAATTGTAAATATAGACAGAAGTTATCCTGAAGACAAAAGCTCTGCCCGCAAAATAGAAATAAAATTGAAATAATGAAACAACCCCTTATCTTAGTCATTTAAAACTCTGGTGTTCTTGTGAACCAAATGGTCAAATCTCTTAAAGAAAGATTTAACAGTAAAAGTGAGATCCTACTATATGTCACCTCGTCGTAGTCCAAATAAATGCCATAATTGTTTGACAAGTCATAGCACTAATCAGCGTAAAAAACATTTAAAATTACTCTGCAGATGGTGCGTATTAAAGTTTTCATTGATGCATCGATTAATCCTTCTTATCTCCTTTAATTAAGCCTGTTTTAGTCTTTAATCCCCCTTTTTTGGCGTTCGGCGTATCGAGAGAATTCACTCCTACCCTTTGAGCCCCCAAAACCCGAAATCGCGGTGATGCGATTTAGTTTAAAAAATGTGATCTGACTTAAGCTCTTAATTAACCCATGCTTAATTAATAAAAATCGTGACTTTGCGACTCGGGGCTACGAAGGTATATTTTTTTGGTAGAGCGGTTGTGGAGTTGAAAAACCCCAATGGTACTTAACTAGGGCTTAAAGTGACTTACCCCTGACATTAACCTGGGTAAAATTTTAAAACTATTTCGCGACTTCGCATATCAGAGTTTGGAAACCTTGCAACTTGTAACTTCTGAAGCGTGATAGTGTGAGGTAATACAAGTGATAGACTCGCTTAATGGTTAGGCAACAGTGACTTAGGACTATAGCGGCTATCACCACTTCGCATGTCGGGGTAAACTTTTGATTTCAAATATCACATTTCAACAACTTGTAAAAGGCATCTCCAACATAGGCTCCAACTAGGGATCCTGTCTTCTTGCGAGATGGGAAGAATAGTAGACCATGTGCCTGTATTGGGTAAATGGAGTCATTGGTTTATTTCTGTGAAACTTTCTTTAGGAAGGGGATACATCAGGGAAAAAAAGATTTTGTCTTTACCTCTGAAAATATTTTCAACATTCAACTGTGTTCTAAACTCAGTTGTAGCCCTTTTCATGACTTTCTCCTTCTCGATACTAAATTCAGGTCTACTTTAAGATAATTGAAACAGTCCTAGGAAATTCAATAGATCCTGTGGATTTTAACTTGCATCAAATGAAGTAAACTTCATGCTTTTAATCAGGGGGGGGGTCATGTATGAAATTGGGATGCAGATTCGGTTTCGAAAAGGCTGGTTACCAGAGTAGAGTGAAAATTACGTATAACAGCCTTACAGATATCTCATATATTGTTTCACTACCAGCGAGCCTGTTCAGTACCCCAGTGAAGTTATTTGGCCCTTTTTACTGAATTTCCTTTCACCACTTTGAATCGTAATTATGCATTTAAATGCTGAGACGAGGGAAATCATTTATGAATTTCCTTTCATCATCTTCTTGGATTAGATGGGGGAAATCAAATATGAATTTCCTTTCACCATATGTCTTATATTTTACTTTTTAAAACACGAAGTGGGGGAAATCAATTTGTATAAGGCATACCAGGGATGATATCTATGTAATATTCGCAGTGGAGGTCTGTCAACTTTCTTTGATTACTCGGGACCAACTTTCTCTTAACTTTCAAAACACCTTAGCCCGTAGGGAAAAAGGGAAAAATTACTTCCGGGGGCCTTCCTTTGAGAAAGCCTCAATATTTCGAAGACTGTTAAAAAACCTAGAAGAGTTAGGCTCAACCTACACATAACTTTGTTTAGTAGGATACTAAGGAGTTTATGAGGACCGACTTACTTTCCAAGGTCTGTTTTCCAACTTCCAAAGGTAAAACATAACCTCTTCTTCCCCTATAGAAAACCTCCAAAGGTGCTTGGCTTTTTAAGAAGGTAAATCCAAGGACAGAAAAAGGGCAATGGAGAAAGGCCTGTACTTTGAAAAATAGAGGTCATGGATAACACCCGACTCGTGGAACCCTTTCTTGGAGACACTTTGCTCCTCTGCTTAATTTAATTTCTTCTTATCTTTATCCGGGTGAAACTTTTAGAACCCAGAGTAAGAAGTCGTTCTTTTAATGACATATCAGGTGAAAATAGCATACTTATGAGACCTTCATGGAACTTTAGTGATACTTGTTTGAAAAACAGACATCTCTGGAACTCATACCTTTGCCTTACCATTTCGTTCTCTTCTAAAATAACGGAAAAAAAAATTCTATCACCAGTTTTCGGCGAATTGATTCTCCGGTATATGACCATTTGTTTATTCCTTTCTCTTGTTTGGGTAGCAAGCCAGGATACTACAAGGGAACAACACGAAGAGTATCAGGGCTATAAAAGAATTGAATGCATTGAAAATTTCGTATCCCTACTTCTAGAAAAACACTGACCTATTTTATTTGTGATGAAAGTAGACTTACCAAAGACAAATTCTGAAATAAAAAGGAAAACACAAACCGGTATATACAATGGAAATTTTGGAAACCATTTATTTCATATAGTGCTTTAAATAACGCCCATTGATAGGGGCGTTGAGGATTTTACCATCTATATTCTCTAATAGAAACAATTTTTTTTCCTTCAGGAGCTGTGACTTTGAACGGTCTGTACCAGATATGATCAAATTTACCATGTTTTGTCAATTATTCCTTCCTAGCGTCCCATTTCAAAACCAAATCGTCGGGGAGAAATTCTCTGTCCTTGGCCTTACAATCGAATAATGATTTCATGTTTTCCTGGTATTTTTTTAGCCTTTCTTCCACTTCGGCCCTGTGTTGTTGGACTTCAATCAGCTGGTTTATTCTTCTTGTGACATGATTTGGTTCTTCTTTCTCATCTTGCCAAAGTTTCAATACGGGAAGCGCTATATTTATAGGTAATACTACGTCGGTCCCGTATACCATTTGGAAAGGAGAAGTGCCTATAGATTTTTTTGTACCTATCCGACTTTCCCACAAAGCGTATTTCAAGTGCACATGCCAATATTTTTTTTTTTCGCCCAACACTTTCTTAATTATAGATATTAGACTCTTGTTTGAAGACTTAGCTAGCCCATTTCCTTGGGGGTAATATGTCGTGGAATGACCGAGCACGATATTATACTTTTGGCAAAATCTAACCATAGCCATAGATTTAAAATCCTGGGCTCTATCTGTGACTATCTTTCGGGGGCAGCCGAATCTAGACAAAATGTTCTCTTCTAGGAAATCCATTACCACCGAATTTGTTTCCTTTCTAGTTGGAATAGCCTCCACCCATTTGGTGAAGTAATCTGTAGCAGTCGAGATCCATTTATGTTGAGCACTAGAATGAGGGTTAAATTTGCCTATAAAATCTAGTCCCCATTGTTGAAAAGGGGCTTTCGTTTTGACCAGAACCAACGGTAGCACTAGGAGTTTGTGTTTGCCTTCGAACAATTGGCAAGGGTTACAAGATATGACTTTGGCATTGACGTCTGAGAATAGTTTGGGCCAATAATATCCTTCTCTTAGGATCTTATAAGTCGTTGCCCTCCAGGCGTAATGTGCTCGACACACTCCTTCGTGAAATTCATTTATGACCTTCTCTGTTTCTGATTCAACTAAACAAACCAACATGAAGCCTAGTGGGTCTTTCCAATACAATTGGCTTTTAGATATATAGTACTTCACCGGATGCAGCTTTAGCGTCCTAGATTTAGATGGAGATAAGTCACTCGGGCACTTCAAGGTCAGTAAGTAGGACACTATGTCTTTATACCAATCTGATGAGGCAAACTTCTCTTCAATTCTGATGGCAGTTAATTGTTCATTGAGCTCGTTCGTGTCCACGCACTCTTCACATCCCTGTAGGTCGTTTATCCCAAGGGCTCTGAAATTGGATTCGGCTAAGAGCTTAGCCAAAACTTGTCCCTTTACTAGTCTCATCGGTTTTATCTCCTGGTCAAATTCTTGAATTTTAGCAAGCCACCGTCCCCTTTTCCCATCACTGTCAGACTGAACCAAAATGTATTTTATGGAACTAGTGGGTACGTACATAATTACCTTGGAATGTAACACGTAGGTTCTGAAATCCTTTAACGACTTCACCATAGCATACGCTTGCTTTTCCATTATATTGTATCTGAGTTCAGCATCTCTAAGACTTTTGCTAAAAAATGCTATTGGTTGCTCGAAACCTTCTTCATTGTTTTGGAGGAGTACCATGGCAGGTGTGTGTTCAGAGGTGAACGAGAAGATCAGAAAATCCTTTAGATAATCAGGGCTAGACAGTACGGGTTCCTCACTTATAAATTTCTTGATGCGTGCAAACGATGCTTTGGCTTTTGTTGTCCATTTCACTTCGTTGCTCTTCTTCAACATATCTGTGATCAATTTCACGATTTCAGCAAAGTTTGGGATAAATCTCCTCAAAAAAATTAGTTTTCTAAGAATGACTGAATCTATTTTACATTCCTAGGGATATTTATTGTGTCTATAGATTCAACTCTTTTAGGATCAATTTTAATTCCATCTCGAGACACAATATGGCCCAAGAGTTTACCTTCTTGCATAGCAAAGTGAGACTTTTTGGGGTTTAAGGACAAACCAAACCTGTGGCATTTCTCAAACGTCTGCTTGAGATGTATCAGATGATCTTCATCGGATTTAGAAAAAATGGTCATATCATCAAGATAGATAACCACAAATTTGTCCCTTTCGTCGATGAAAGCGATATCCATAGCACATTGGAAAGTAGCACCTGCATTCATTAAACCAAAAGGCATCTTGTCATACATAAATATACCCCAAGGGGTGGTGAAGGTTGTTTTTTCTTTATCATGATCGTTGACAACAATTTGATTATACCCGAAAAACCCGTCGATCATCGACATCCTATTTTTCTCAACTACTTTTTCTAAAATGTGATCCATTTTGGGTAGAGGGTAATTGTTTTTGAGGGAGGACTTATTTAGATTTCTAAAATCAACACACAATCTGATCTCCCCACTTTTCTTTCTAACCGGGACTAGGTTTTCTACCCAGTCGGAGTATCTCAGTGGTATGATTATTTTTGCGTACAGGAGTTTTTTTACTTCCCTTTCGACCACGGGAAATAAAAAAGGATTGATTTGTCTGAGTTTTTGTCTGAAAGGTTTTACACCAGGCTTTAGGGGTATCTTGTGTTCAATCACAGTGGTGTCATAGGTTCTCATCTCTTCGTATGACCAAGCGAAAATTTCTTTATACCACCCGAGTAAGTCTTTATACTTGCTTTTTACCTAGGGAGGAAGGTACTTTGATATTTTTACTATCCTAGGCTCCTCTTTGGTCCCTATGTCGCAGTATTCAACCTCTTCTGGTTGGGGTTGAAAAGTAGATTTTAAGGGCATATCATTTTGGTCGAACAATCTCTCGAGAGGGATCAGTCCCTTTGGAATCTGATTGTTCTTTAAAACTAACATGTGATGATTAGCAAT
>ML809235.1:11420-36823 GCA_009831015.1 Picea engelmannii
TGAGTTTATTTACTGGTATACGTGTTTCAACGGTCTTAGTTTTCTTTGCTTGGGTCTCAGCCTCATTTACTTTGGGATTCTGCGAATCTACCTCTTTTATTTTTCTATTAAGTATCTCGGTCTCCTTTGGGGTAGGCTCATAAATTTCACCTCTAGGATGAATTTTCTTGGGTTGAGGAGTCAACACAAGTTTGTTTTTAGGCCTCAGGTTGTACTTATGTTGGACCTCAGCCATTATTGAATCGGTCATTTCTTGATAGACAGAAACATCAGTGTTGTTTATGTCATCATCTTTATTTGACAGTTGCTGAGTGTCCAAGGACTTCTCATAATATTCTTTAGTTAAATAAGGTTGTGTCCAGTTGTCACCCAAATTTTTCACGTCTTCTTCCATATCCTCGAAATCTTGCAGGTCGTTTCCTCCTATAAAATTTTCATTTTTTAACGGAGTATGAATTTTCTGGTCTTCATTTTTAATCTGTCTTTGTTGATTTTGAGGGTTGGGGTTTCTTCTGAATTCCCTCTTAACGAAAAGATCTGCCTTGTATTGATCTAGCTCCATTCTGGAAATCTTATTTGATAACTCTTTGATTACCATAGCCATGTCATCCATTTTATCATCTGAGGATCTACTAGGTTGTGAGGGTCTCGCTTGTTCCCTAAAACATTTGATTTCTCAGTTTCTCGTTTCTACTTTTGTTTTTAATTTGCCAGAAGACATCATGTTAGATTCGATCTCTATGGCATCGTATTGCATTCAGGTCAAGGTAGCCCCTCTCCTTTCTCTCAACAGAAGTGCGAAATCGGGTTCTAAGGCTCCCGCAAAGGTTACCTTGGCTGCAGGTTGGGATGGTTTAACTTCGCCTAGGATCTTATTATATAACTTGTTAAAACTTTGAATGAATTCCATAACAGTTTCTGGATTTTTTTTCTTTAAAGACCCGAAATCGGTCAAATAGTACAAATGGTCTTTTCTTTTTCCCCATTGTCTAAGAAAAGCATCTTCTAGGGCATCATAGGATAATATCGAACCTGCGGGTAGACTTCGAAACCAGGCTCGTACTTGTCCTTCGAAATTCTGAACTAATAACCTCGAATATATGTCTTTGTGTTCGAGACCTAGGATATCTGCGAACTGATCAAAGAAATTTATATGTTCTTTCGCGGTCAGGTCCCCTTCCCCTGTAAATCTAGGTAAGTTTTTCATGTAGTTTTTAGGAAGGTCATGAAGAGGGACATTCAGGACCAGAGGTGCATATCTGACAGTTACTTTAGTGAAAACTCTAGGAGGCAGGGGCGGCCCTTTCCCCCCCCTCCTCCTCCTCAAACCCCTCCACCTCCTCCTCCCAAAACCCCTCCACCTCCCCCTCCTGTAGCTGCCATCGATACTATTGGATAGGATAATGGTGCATTATACAGAGGGTTCTAGAACACTAAAAGAGAATCTTTAGCTTCTTCGAGGGACGAGAAAACTGAAGAAGGGTGAAAGGGATGCGAGGACTTGGTTCCTCGGACTTGCAAGAGATGTAATCAGGGGAACCCTCAGGCATCGAATATGAGTATATGGTATACTCTTCGAGACTCTGCGAGATCAAGAAATCTAACTGAAGAGCTAGTGGGATATCGATCATTGTTAAAATTACTGAGGAATTTTCACCTTTATGTACGCCGAAAGTTGTTGGATGAGTTTCATTTTTAATTTCAGGGAGAGTTAAAGTTGGGTTGAGGGTTTTAGAGGGGGATTCATGCGAAGTTAGAGGTTCAAAAGGAATCTTATCTTTGGGTTGTGTGTGCCTAAGTTGGTAGACAATAGTGGTTGGCTTAAGGGAACCTTGTGTTTTCAGTATTTTTTTGGGATCGGAAACAGGTGTGGTCTGTTTACCATCCGGTTTTTTTCTAGTGTTCCTTCGACCAGATTTCAGCTTACTTAAACGTGGAGTTGCAAAGTGAATGATAAAAGAAAAATTCTTTAGAAGGATTTCACCCTTTATTCACCATCAAAGGGTAGAAACTTGCAAAAATGTCATTCTCCCAGGGAAAAGGTTTCGTAACTTCATCCCCGGCATCGGTGCTGGAAATATGTTGTTCTAGAGTCTGTACATAAGGCTAAAAAGTACAGGGTCTAGGCATCCGAAAGTGAGTAAAAGATAAAAAGGGGAAAAATCAACCTTCGGGAAAAGGGAAGCTAAGGTTGATTTCTAAGTTGTCTCTGTCTCGCTTCCAAACGTTCTTGGATGCTTATATCCCGTTCAATTGTGGCCCATGAACATTCAAGATCGACCCAGGTGATGGCGGTTTTAAGTATGGTGTCGAATAGGTTCAAAGCGATGTTGGTTTGATCCAATAGGCCGAGTTTGATGTTGGGTTGTCTTGAAAAGGGCACAGACATGGAGGAATGGAAAATGAAAAGAAAGTTCGAGGTTTAAAACGCCACTTCAACTTTTTATTTAACCGTATAAAAGAGAACTTTCAAAATCTGATGTTAAATATAGAACACAAACCAAAGGCCTTCTCCTATAACTAAGTTAATTTTTTAAGGAATCATGTATGAAATGTGAGAAAACAATAAGCAGTCAACAATGCAAGGCTCCTATCAAGGGAGAATCTCACCCTGTAAATAGAAGAAGAAAAAGGCAAGAAGTAATCTGACGAAGCATAAAATATAGAGATCTAAAAAATTCACAGGTCTTGTACCTGCTGATAGCTGATACAGAGGAAAAACTGTAAGTGATTAGATGACTAAAAGTTGGTCACCACAGTAGACGTTGCACTAAATTGTAGCTAAGAATTCATCAGATATATATATGTGAAATGAAACTTAATATAAGATAACAGAGAAAACAAAACTCATAACTCAGTCTTCACGGAATCAGGAATCTTTGGATTGCTTTGTATTAATTTCCAAAAGGGAGAAAGTCTCTATTACAATTGGCCAAGAAAGGTCCATCCCTTTCTTCTCACTTCAAAATGCATATTTATACAAATTTATAAACGCTAGAATCTCAATCGTTCCAGAAGTTTTCGGTTACAAAATGGGAAATTTATGTGTTTCACTTATTTGTCTTTGTCCTCCTTCCTGCGAGCAGAGCACCTTCCTTTATTTACTCTTTGGGTTCTAAAAATAGAAAAGGCAGACATCTGTCATCATTTGACACCAGAAGCCTGCCCTTTCACCTACTCGGTGCAAGTGATGAACCTCTCCACCAACTGGGCTACCAATCTAGAAGGCTTTGCTTGGTCGCTCTCTTCAAGAGTGTAACAATTCTTCGCCAGTTGTGGTAAACTCTTTCCCACTTTTCGGTCCTTTGCTATGATGGAGCATAATTGTAAATTTGGTTGTACTAGCCATTTGTCCATTTGGGTCATATCAACTTGGTTGATCTGGGATATATCCACTTGTTGATCCCCCATGTTTTATTTGATGTCCAATAGATGTTTAGCTAGATTGATTTTTCCAAATGTCCCATCACTGCTCTCCTTATCAATATCTAGCAAACCTTTGCTTATTAAAGAGAACATTTCCTCACAAAAATTCTTTACTTCTTTAGCTCTCCCCCTGCTTTCTGATATGTTCTGCTCCCAGACCTTCAGCAAGATATTACCTCTGGTTTATTTTGCGATGGATAATTTTGAGCTGTTGACCATCTCTATCTTCATTGTAGCTATAACAACATCTTGGAAAGTGACCCATGCTTCCCTATCTTCTCTTTCTCTCGAAGAAATGTTCTCTAATATCTTCTCTATCGTCCGAAAATGGTTTTGAATGGTTCTCACCTTTGCCATAAAGTTTTTTTGAGCCGTAAGTACCTTATGTCGTATTTCGACGGCCTGTGATCTGAACATTTCTATGTCTACAACTTGTTTCTCGACCACCTCCAATTTCAGCTAAAAGTCTATAATCTATTTCCCCTGCTGGCTTACCTGTATTTGGCTAGTTTGCGCCGACTGGCGCACCTGCTTGAGGTCGGACCTGAGCTTCTCGATTTCATGCAAGTCGGTTGTTCGGGCTTCCTCAAGGCTCCTACTCACCTTGTCCCTGACATTCTCTTTAGCAGTAGCTACCTTAGCTTCCAATTTACTGATCAGGAGGTTATTTCATTTCAACTGGGCTGTCAAAGTCCCAACTGAGTACTGATTGGTTGTGGCATAAGCCCCTAGTGTCCCGGCTATTTCCTCTGTAAATTTTTCCTCTATTGTGGCCTTCCCATCTATCATGATTTTAAATTTTTTAGCAACTGCGCCCTCTTTTTGATAAAATCCTTTCCTTACCATGGCCTTTCTTTTCTTGTCAAAGAAAAATTCGTTGGGAGGCATCTCCTCTATAGAAATAGGCACCAGTTCTTCATTGAAAATCCATCCCTCATCAGGATTCCTCTTTGTGAACTGCAAGGGTGTGACAATAGCAATCAGACTGTCGATTTGCTTGGATGTTTGTCTCAGGGTGACTTCTGTAGCTGGCTCGTTTGGAATGCCCTTTTCAGGGTTTCCTTTCTGCTTCTGGGGGACTTCGGCTCCTAGCTCTGAGGTTCTAGCCTCCCTGGTTTTCCCTTGGTCCTTCTCCCCACTAGGACTCGAGTCCTTTGCACTTTTGGCTCCCATTTTCTTTGTAACTGGAAGCTCTGGGGCTTCACCCTGTAAAATCTGGGGGAGACAACTTTGTCGATGTTCCCAAAATTTCAAAAATTCGGCCATGTCCCCAGGTGGCAAGGCTTGAATTCAACTTAGGAATTCTTCAAAGGACCTCGCGCCCTGGAATATTTTGTCATGCAAGTAATCCTCGTGTTCATACCTCTTTAGGCCGCAACTTGCCAGGTGATTTCTCACAACCTTACTAGGGTCATGCTTCTTAAACTCGATGTCTACCAGCTTTATTTCTTCCAGAGCCGTAGCCTTGGCTTTGGCATGGCAAAAATCTAACAAGGAATATGCACCGATACGAATAGGGAAAGGCGAACATACCTTTTTTGATACTCCTTTGAGATCCTTGCTTATTCTGCCGAGAACAGACTGTCTAGCAATCTCATGGCACAATAGATTATCTGGAAGGAATAGTGGGAGGGAATATGGAGGGAAAGAGGTAACGAAAACCCTGATATACGAAAATTATGCCTCTAGATACCAATCTTCCACGCTGCTTAGGATGGTCGCGATGTTGTCTGATATCCTGGGAGGTGGCTGGCCGAAAATGGCGACATGCAGTGGCACCATTACCCAGTTGAAGATCTCATAGATAAATTCTTTGGCCTTATCCTCCCAAATCTTCGAGTGGTAGACATGGATAGGCTCTGTACTAGATGGAGTCCATCTCCATCTCATTAGAGAGAAAGGTGTCATGAAACAAATGGCATTCATGATGTAGGCAGACATGAAAAATAAAGTTGCTTTCCCACTCGCCTTTTGCGCTCGATATTCGGTAATTCGACTAGTTAAATTGTTCGACAACAGTTTGGCCCAGTCAAAAGAAAGACCTTCAGCGACTGTATGAATCAGAGGCACCCATGGGAGAAAACAATGTGTGGTGTCCTCCCTCCCATACAACCTACAAGCCATCATTGCTATATACCTGAATGGTGGCTCTAAGGAGGAGAATGAATAAATTCGATTAGAATCTGCCCTAAATTTTGCAGGGTGAAAAACCCAATCCTTGATCAGATCAGACACGTTTATGTCATACTGCTTGCATTCCTTCTCCTTGAAACCTTCAAGAAATTTGGCACTGTGCACAAATTTTGGTGTGGGTGACAGCTAATACATTGTCTGCAAATGTTCTGGTCTAAAAGTCCCAATCATCACCTTCTGCTCGCTAATGACAGTTTTGGTCAGGATATCCACATGGTCTAGCGCCCATTTGATCATATCATAATAGGGGAGGAACCGTGGTCTTGCCACTATTTTGTGCATTTATGAATGAATGATGAATTTGTATCTGGTGGCCAAATCATCCTTCTCATTATCGCTGGAATCATCTGAACAATTCACCGATTCGGACTGAAAAATGTCGGAGATGTATGTCCAGGTTTTGACAATATTAATACTTCGGGGTGAAGTATTAGAAACAGCATCGAAGCCCTGAACTAAAATTTTGGCAGCTGCCTTGAACGCCTTTCGTGGAGCCATGAAAGAGAATTCTATACGCAGATCACCTGTAGTAATAATTGTAAATACAGACAGAGGTTATCCTGATGAAAAAATCTCTGCGCGCAAAATAGAAATAAAATTGAAATAATGAAACAACCCCTTATATTAGTCATTTAAAACCCTGGTGTCCTTGCAAACCAAACGGTCAAATATCTTAAAGAAAGATTTAGTAGTAAAAGAGAGATCCTACTATTTGTCACCTCATCGTAGTCCAAATAAATGCCATAATTGTTTGATGAGTCATAGCACGAATCAGCGTAAAAAACATTTAAAATTACTCTGCGGACGGTGTGTATTAAAGTTTTCATCGATGCATCGATTAATCATGCTTAGCTCCTTTAATTAAGCCTATTTTATTCTTTAATCCCCCTTTTTCTGTGTTCGTTGTATCGGGAGAATTCACTCCTACCCTTTGAGCCCCCAAAACTCGAAATCGCGATGATGTGATTTAGTTTAAAAAATGTGATCTGACTTAAGCTCTTAATTAACCCATGCTTAGTTAATAAAAATCGTGACTTTGCGACTCAGGGCTATGAAGGTATAGTTTTTTGGGAGAGCAATCGTCGAGTCGCAAAACCCGACAGTACTTAACTAGGGCTTAAAGTGACTTACCCCTGACACTAACCTGGGTAAAATTTTAAAATTGTTTCACAACTTCGCATATCGGAGTCTGGAAACCTTGCAACTTGTAACTCCCAAAGTGTGATAGCGCGAGGTAATACAAGTGATATACTCGCTTAATGGTTAGGCAACGATGACTTAGGACTATAGCGACTATCACCACTTTGCATTTCAGGGTAACTTTTGATTTCAAGAATCACATTTCAACAACTTGTAAAATGCTTCTCCAACACATCGTTTTCTTGCATCTCTTGCTTCAAGTTCTCTATGCTTCCTTTTATCCCTTTGATTTCTACTTCTTTCAGGCTAACCTGGGACATAGCCTAGACAAGTTCTTTAGTGTTTGGCCCAGCTTCTGCAGCAGGAGATATGACTACAACCCTGTTTATCAATTTTGTCTGATCTTGTGACCACCTCACCTTTTCTTGTTCTAGCTGCAGTGACCTAGCCTTGTAGTCCAATGCCTCTTGACGAAGTGTTTGATTTTCTTGTTCTAGAGAAACCAATTTTGTTGTTTATGGATTCTTTTTGGAAGACATCTTCAATTTCTTCTTCAAGATTTGAATTAATTTGTCCTTTTCATCCAATGAGGATTTCACCCCTTGGGGGCCTTCAAATTCTAGCCTCTTGACCTGAGTCTTCCAAGCTCTGTTAGATGTTTTTTCTTGCCTCAACTTTCCTTCCAATTTCATAGCATAAGATGACATCTTTGAATTATTCAAGCTTAAACTCAGGTAATCAGAATACAAGATATCACTGGTGTTCTTATGGAATTTAACCTTGTCTGGAGCATTGATGTTGTCATACCTTATCTTTATCTTAGATAATTTGTCTTCATATCCAACTGCAATATTAAATGTCCTCTTTTCAACATCTCTTACTGTGAATAGAGAATATTTATGCTGGGAAATATTTTCCACTTCAGGGACTAAATCCTTCATCTCACCCAAAGTTTTGTTTCCTTTCTCAACATACTTTTTTTCCAAATCTTCTTTAGATTGATAAGCTTCCTCAAATGTTTTATCAAAGATGTGTTTCTTGTTTCTAAAGGTTCTTGAGTTGCCTTCACTATGGATTTTTCTTTCCCTTTCAACCTCTACAGTGCTAGTGCCACTTTCCACCATATCTAGATTTACTTTTTCTATAAGCTCTTCTTCCTCTAAATCCACTATCTGTGGAGACTATGAAATCTTCTTCTTAGGAGGAAATTGTTGATTATTGGTGCCCATGGCCTCTGAACTACTTCTCTTGCTGTAAACACTCACCTTAGAAATTTTGACTATCAGTTTCTGAGGAGTTTGTTGTGTTTGAATTTGCTACAGGGTTGCCTCCACTTGATGTATTTGAGTTGGTTGCAATATAGATTCCATATCAACACATACTTCTAGGTTTTCCAGCTTATCAAAACCCTCAACATGTTCATCCTCAAAAGGGGCATGTTTTTTCATCAATCTTCTCTTGGATATCATTTGGTGTGGATCATATATTCTTCCATGTAGTTGTGTAAAACCAAACTCTTTGAGATTTGCTTGAATATGAGATAAACATGACCTAGTTTTGAAAATGAAGGGACCAATGATGAAAGGGAAATTGATATTGGAGGCTTTGCGCATTTTCAGGAAATCCTATGTCTCAAATATAATTCTCTGCCTGATGAATTCAAGGGAAAAGATTCTAAGGGTCATAAAAATAGGAAATAGATAAGGGGATTCATGGAAACCATAAACCCAGATTATTGTTGAGTGCATGAATAGTACTCAATCCCCCACTATGTTTTTTGCATTTGGCTGTAGATAGCTCCTCATGTTATCCATAACTCTAGGTACGCTAGTGTTGAAAATCAAATTGTAAACCTTGGACATGACTTTGTTGATGAAGATGAGAAATGTAATCCTTTTACATTCAGTTGATACAAATGTTGCGTAAGGAAATTCTCTCTTATTTGTTTCCAGGAAAATCTTCAGCAAATCGGTGTAATATCTTAAATTCCTTAGAGAGCGAAAAACTCACTAGCTGTTTATGGATATTATCAACTATAAATTGATCAAAACTGATGCGGACTGACATACCAGAATCTGACTTGAAAAAGATCAATAGGAAACCAAACATGACTTCTACCACATGTTTTTCATTATATATACCTATGACTTGACTCAAAAGGGAACAAACCCATTGTACTTCAATAACCATTATACTCACATTCATTAGCAAAGACAGGGCCTATGAAAATTGTTTTGGTTTGACAATTGTCTATAAAAACAGATCTATGACTTCTGATAAACATTCTATGTATACCCTAATTATCCTTTTTTCATTGAAAGGTTCATACATTGTGGAGAAAGACTCTGGTATACCGAGGGAATCTAGAATTGACAGACTCTCTACCCTACACATGACCTCAGACCCTCGTTTATTTACGATGATTCTTTCTTCATGTGAATATTGTTTGGTACACCAACCTATAAACTCGAGAAAGGGGAAATCTAATTCGACAACATAAGGGACTAAGGTATCCTAGACTGCTTCAAGGAATGGTATACGCCTTCCTACATTATCAGACAGGTTTCTTCTAGACACAGAGATGGGAGAAATGGTAATTTCGGTATCAAAGACGTTTGAATCTCGGTCAATTATGGATTCTATAATCATCACAGGATCTTGTTCTGTTACCAAAGTTATGATAGGATCCATGGATACAATGAAAAATACCTTGAAAAGAGCAGAAATGGCGTGCAATTTCCATATTGTTGAGCTACAATTGAACGAGGGTGGTCGCGCCAAGTTTCAAATGGTCCAGTTTTTCGAAATAATAATTAACCAAATAACAAATTCCCTTTTATACTTTCCAAATTTTGGGGGCGTGAAGAAGTGATTTGGGGCAACCAAATTTTCACCCCAAAATGCACCTAGTGGTGCCACGTATCCCCCAACCAAAACCCCAGTTTAGATTTCAGCCCGCTTTCCGAAATTCTCCCCCGTGCAGTTTCTCTCCCTGAAATGATCCTCGACCGTCGATCTTGCAATTTCACAATCTGCGTCGTATCGGGTCCCATCCTCTTAGAACTCCCACCATATTTAGTTGTTTTATTCCGTATTTAGCCCCTTCTCTAGTTTTTCGAGCTTCCAAACCGGTTTAGCACCTCGCTAGATCCTAAAATCTTAATTTCACATAAAAAAAAATAATGGTGACTAACATGGGCTCCAACTGGGGATGTTATCCTTCCAGCGAGGTAAAAAAGAATGACAGGCCTAGTGCCTACCCATTGGGATTTATTTCACTCATGCAACTAAATTGATCAACATCTTATTCACAAAACTCAAATTATACTCAATATAACTTAGGGCCTTCACTTTGGGCTTCATTTTTTGTTGATTTGATTCCAATTACTTCAACTAAAAAAAAAAAAAATGGTTATATAAAATGAATGGAAAGGGTGAAAGTTACTTTAAGCGAGATAATTCTTGAGAAACTTTTCATTCACAGTTCCTCCACCAATGAGATCTCCATTGTGTTCATGTAGCAGATAGGCATTATTTCCATGGTATGCCACAATTTTGAAAGGTCCCAGCCACAGATGGTCAAATTTCCCATGCTTTCCTTTGTCTTCATTCTTGGCATCCCATTTCAACACTAGATCCCCTACTTTGAAATCATCCTCCTTAGTATTCCTGTCAAAATATTTTTTGATTCTGTATTCGTGTAATTTAGAATTGTTGAATGTTTTCTCTCTTGTTTTATGGACATTGATTAATTCATTTGTTCTTCTTTGGGTGGCATCTAGTTCAACATATTGCTTCTGTAGCAATTTCATCACTAGTAATCCTAATGAAGTAGGAAAAACTACTTCTGTTCCATACACAATCTAGAAGGGTGAAGTGGCAATGGACCTTTTAGTAGTGATCATGTCAGCCCATAGTGCATGGATGAGATTTTTGTGCCAAGCCTTTTTGTTATCTTGCAGTAGACTTTTGATGATTCTGGTCAAAATTTTATTGGATGACTCAGCCAACCCATTACCTCGAGGGTAATAAGATGTGGAATGGACAAGAGTTATATTGTAATCACTGAAAAAAATTTCGATCTTTTTGGACTTAAATGTTGTTGCAATGTCTGTAATGATTTTGATTGGACAACCAAACCTAGACAAAATATTGTTCTCCAAAAACTAAATGATAACAGTATATGTGGCTTGCCTAGTGGGAACTGCTTCGATCCACTTGCTGAAGTAATATGTGGCTGACAGTATCCATTTCTACTAAGATGAGGACTTTGGATGAATTTCTCCTATGAAAACAAGGCCCCATTGTCTAAAAGGTGCTTCAACATAAATAGGCTTCAAGGGAAAGGATGCAATTTTCTCTTCCCATCAAAAATTTGGCACTCATGACAGCTTAAAAATTCTTTATACACATCATAAAAAATGTTAGGACAATAGAAACCAGCCCTCAATATATTGTGCACAATGGTCTTCCAATAATGATTCCCTCCACAATCACCTTTATGAAACTCTTTGATGGTTTTTTCTACTTCTCCCTCCAGCAAACAACTCAACAATATTCCTCCTCTATCTTTCCAATATAGATATTGAATTAAAATAAAAAACTTTGTTGCTTTTAGCTTCAAAAACATGGCCTTAGTTTTACTCAATTTAGGAGGAGCCTGCAAATTTATCAACACATAAATAATGTTAGCATACCATGGAGAGTCAATAATTGTTTGGGATACCCGAGCGACCTTTTCTTCTTCTAAATCTATTGACAAATCAGTAATGAAATTAATTCCAAAGAGCTCACAATTTGTCTGTGCCATCTTCTTTGCAAGTCCCTGCCCCTTGATCAACTTGGTAGGTTTGATATCAAGACCATACTCCAACAACACAACTATCCACTTACCCATTTTTCCCTCAGGATCAGGCCGAGTTAGAATGTCCTTCACAAAACTACTGGGTACATAAGCAATGGTATGAAAATGCAAAATATAAACTCTAAAATACTTTAGGGCCTTGACCAATGCATATGCCTACTTTTCCATGATATCATACTTCAATGGGGAATCCCTCAATGTCTTTCTATAGTATGCTATAGGCCTCTCAAAATTATGTTCATTTTTTTGTAATAAAACACTAGCAATGGTGTGCTCTGAGGCAAAAGAAAACAATATAAAGTCTTTTTCAAAATTTGTACTATCCAGCATTGGGGCCTTAGTTAATGCCACTTTGATATCTTCAAAATATTTTCTGGCTTCATGGGTCCACTTTATCTCACTTCCTTTCTTGAGCATGTTAGTAATATGCTTTATGATTTCAGCCAGGTTAGGGATGAATCTTCTCAGAAAAATTACTTTCCCTAGGAAAGATTGCACTTCTTTTTTGCTTCTGGGTGTGCCAATTTTAAGGATTCCCTCAACTCTATTGGGATATATCTTTATTCCCTCCTTTCAAATAATGTGACCAATAAAATTCCCCTCTTCCATGCCGAAATTAGATTTCTTGGGGTTCAATAAAATGTCAAACTTCCTACACTTTTGAAAATCTCTCCTTAGATGTTTAAGATTTTCTTCATCAGAAACTGAATATACTGTGATATCATCTAAGTAAATAACAATAAATTTATCTTTCTCATCAGCAAAGGCTATATCCATAGCTCTTTGGAAATTTTCTCCTGCATTCATGAGCCCAAAAGGCATCTTGGCATACATGAAGGTGCATCATGGTGTTGTAAAGGATGTCTTTTCCAGATCATCAGGGTGTACCATGATTTGATTGTACCTAGAGAAACCATCCAGCATTGACATTTTTTGAGAAACAACCACTTTATGTAAAATGTGATCAAACTTAGGAAGTGGGTAATTGTCCTTGAGAGATACCCTATTGATATTTTTGAATACTACACATAATCTGATGTCTCCACTCTTCTTTTTGACAGGTACCGTATTTTCCACCCACTTAGAAAACCTCAGAGACACTATGATCTTGGCTTCAACAAAGGATTTATTATTCTTAATTTCTTCTTGAAAGGTTTATGATCCTCTTTGATTGGAATCAGATGTTGAATCACCTTGGTATCATAAACTTTTAGATCTTCATAACTCCAAGCAAAAACGTCAGGAAAATATTTCATTAAATTGATCTATCTTTGCTTTACCTCTGGGATAAGTGTCTTGGATAGCTTGGTAATATTGGGATCCTCCTAAGTCTCAATGTTGCAATCTTCAACATCTCCATCATTTGCAGTAATTTTAGGACTCCTGTCCACATCATTGTTGTCAAAGAGTTTTTCTAATGGGACTAGGCCTTTGGGAATGATTTCGTTTTTTAGATTCATTATATCCTTACCAACAATCTGTTTCTCTAAATAGCCATAATTTTCAAACACAGTTGCATATTCTTCTTCACGACAATATTCCTCATCAATATTCAAATTTGCAAATTCACCATCCATCTTAAGGAAGCTTTCTATTTGTTTATCATCTTCAAAAACCTACCAGTACTTAATATTATCAAGCACTGTTGGTCTGTGCTTGACCTCAATCTCATATCCCCTGTTAGGAAAAAATGGAATTTTAAAAACTGAGGCTAAAGTAGCTAGAGCATCAACAATCTGATTCTGACCCCTTGGAATTGTTGAGAGACTATATTCTAAAAATTCTTCAAGCAGGTCAAGAACTATATTCCTATATGCTCTTAACCTGGGATGCTTTTCTTGATATATTCCCTTCACCTGATTTATGATCAACTCAGGATATCCATGTACAACTATCCTCCTAGCACCCATTTCTTTCAAAATCTTCAATCTCAATACTAATGCCTCATATTCATCCATATTATGTGTGCACTCAAAATAAATCTTATAAGAACAAAGTTTTGTGGCCAGTCTAGGGGGGTTAATCCACACACCAGCTCCTGCTCCTTCTCTGCTGACAGCTCCATCAAAGCTCATGTTACACATCTCATTTTCTTCACTGTCTTGTTGTTCTGAAATTTTCTCAGCTTGTTGATCAGATTTGTCCTTTGCAGTCATATCATTCTTTGGCACCTTCTCTTCAAAACTCGAATCATTGAAGAAAATAGAGGAACCAATCTTAGTTTCCATAGAATAAATGGGATGGTTGTTTGGCTAGGATTTGTTACTGACCATGTATTTGAGCAATACTTCCCTATACAACCTCCTTTATTGACCAAAGACAGGGACAGTGGCATATGAAATATCCATTTGCAACGTTCCTTTCAAATTTGCATCCCATGACCTAGATAACAACATGCCAAACTTAGGAGGGATATCAGCAACCACTACATCCACGACCATATTTTTTGTTGGAATTTGAGACAAAGATGCCACCATATATTTGATTAGGCCCAAGCACTTCACCTTCCTTGAATCAAAGGAGAAAAGATATTTGGAAGGCCTTGTAATGTTCAGGCCCAATTGGTCCATGACCACCTTGGGCATCAGATTATGGGATGCTCCTGATTCCAACATAGCATTGTGCAGAGTCATATCATGAATCCTCAGACTAGCATAGAAAGGGGGGACCTCATCAGCGTCACTACTCTCCTCTACACATGGGCCAAAAAAGATGGAAGGATGATCATCTTGTATATTCAAAGTATCATAATTTTATTCCATCTTGAGCATATTAATGATATGATTTCTATATTCATTATTCTTTATCAATTCATTGAACGAAACATAAATTTTAATTTTGTCCATCTCACTTTCAAAGTTAAAGGAAGAAGAGGTTTTCTCTACCTCTTTGATGACTGTCTCCTTTCTTGATTCAGGAACTTTCTTTGGAGGTTCTTCCTTCTGCTTTCCTTTCTCCACATCATCCTTTGCAATAGATTCCTTTTTAGGCTGACTTGAAGAAGGTGTATTATTTTGAGATTCTTTGGTAGGATTTCCCTTTGGAGGATTTGTAGGCACCTTTTTGTTTCGAAGATTATATTGTTTCTGGAACTACATGATGGCATTCTGCAACAATGTTTGGTAATCTTATTTTTCCACTGACAACCTTTCATCATTCTCGTGCATGAATATTTCATTTTCATCCATGAACTGATCATGTTCTTGTTTAGTCAAAAAAACCTTTGTTTCATCACCATCATAGCAATGCATATTGTCTTCAATATTTTCATCAAAATTCTCATTTACATAATTATTTTGAAAAGGAGGTCTTATTTGTTGATCACCCTGGTTCCTCTGATCTCTTTGTCTGATTTGTGGAACTGTTGGTCTCCTTTGGTTTCTGGGTGGAACATCAACTTGTTCTCAAGTGTTAGGATTATTATCTAAAGACATCCTCTCCATGAGTTTCTCCATGGTATTCATCATCATTTCAAACCTCTCTTCTGATGGTTGTGAGGTTGAAGGTTGTGCCTTATCTTGAACCTTGTTCATGTCCCTATCAAAATTATATTTGATCTTTCCTAAAGCCATTAGATTTACTTTGACTTTTATTGCATCACTCATCATATCATCTAACGAAGTGGATCTTCTTTCTCTTAACAACAAATCAAAATCACTTTCAAAGGAATCATCATATCTAAGTTGAGAAGCCTTAGGAGGAGGTTTTACTTCAGTAGGAATTGAGTTGTAGACTTTTATAAATCTAGCTGAAAACTCATGTATTATTTCATCAAGTGACCTTCTTATGTTGTTATACTGGGTTAGCAACTATAGGGGGTTCTTTTTTTCACCACACTTTGCAAGAAAACTTGTTTCAAAGGCTTCAAAATTTATGATACTTGTTGTAGGGAGAGCTCTGAACCACTTTCTGACTTCTCCTGCAAGACTTTGTGCAAACAACCTCATTTTTGCATCTTAAAAATCTACTTCTTCTAGGTATACAAAATCATTGAACCATTCTAAGTTTTTTTGGGTTGACACATTGCCTTCAGCATCATACAACTTAATCCTCTGATTATATTCCTGGGGAAAATCATGTAACTAAGCAGGTAGAACAAGAGGGGAAACCCTAGCTACCATGGCTGCAGTAAGAACTTGAAGTGGTTGTTGGTTCTGAGTAGGAATCACAAGAGGTTTAGTAGAGGCAGCTAAAATTAAATCTTGGAACCTCTTCTCATCAAATATGATCTCGTTCAAACATGACTCAGATTTAGTTATGAATAAAGTTTTCTCAAATTTTAAATCAAAATCAAGGTCTTCAATGCTTGTCACTCCATCTTTGGGAAAGGATAGATATCTTTCTAGACACAAAACTGGGCTTATTGGATTTATTTTCTTTTGTGTACAATATTCTCAGGATCAGACACAGGGATTACTGCTTCTGGGTCTGGGTTTCTCCTGGTATGAATTCTCTTGGGAGCCAGAATTTCTAGCTCAAACTAATTTATGCTATTGGTCTCTTTATAATGGATTCGCTAGGGTAAATTTAGTCTCATCCAATAAGGTCTTTGATTCACTATCACCCTCAGGAATCAAATCTGAAGCTTTAAGTCGTTCTTTTCCCAGAGAATATTTCACTTTCGATCCCCGGCAATGGCGCCAGAATGTTAGCACTCTGTAAATTTGTTCAGCTGATAAAACAAATGACATAGGTAACCTACAAACCAACTTTAGAGATGGGTACTAGCCTACTCAACTCAGAGAGGGCTCTTTCCTGTCACTTGGTATTTCTTTGTCAATCAATGGCTAGGTTTTGTTGTTTTGGGGTTTTTTTTTATAATTTTGCTGACAAGTAAGGGGAGGTACACTTAGGGATATGGATTTAAACTTTTTAAACGAAAGGAAGCACTGCCTAGTCTGTATAACTCTCCAGAGGACAAAGGCTAAATGAGGTGATAAATATGAGTTATAAATTGTAAATTTGCAGAGTGTAGGAAGAAAAGAAAACATATAACTGCATCAAAGCATTAAATAAATGAATTCTAAATTAGTTAGGAAGAACTTAACACATTTTAAATTGCTTCAGCCGAGAGCATCACAAGATGAATTATGGGCCTTTGAATATCCAATTTAAATGGAAGACAGTGAAAATGAAATCAGAAATACAGGAATTACATACAAAGAGAGGAGACAAAACTCAGATCATCGCCATTAGAATATTTTCATGGAAACTTCAAGACTTATGCATGTGTATTCAATTCATCTTCAGAAAATTACATTCAAGTTCTGAATAGATAAAATCGTGCCCTTTCACTTCTTCCAACTCCTAATACATTTGGAACTCCTAATATTTATACAAGTTTGAGTCCCTTCGGCTTCAAACCGATTACAATGATTGAAATGAAACATTTCAGTTTATGAAACTGATTACAATAATTACAAATGACAGTTTCAGTTTGAAACCAATTAAAATAATTAGCAAGAAAATGTTTGGTGATCTGGATTTTGGTTCCTCTGACGCTTCAGCCCCGCCTTTTGCCACTTGTTTTTCTCTGGTCTTCCACCTAATATTCCATCTTCAGTGACACCTGGACATCATTTACTGGACCCTGGAAAACTGCACTTTCTATTACTCAGTCATACTATCTCCTTCCATTGCAATTTAGAAGGGATATCATAATCTATCATTTCTTTGATCAGGATCTCTAGGTCAATGAAGGAAGCATATGTCATGACTGGCAGTCCAATTTTAACTGCTTTGAATTGATTCAAAATCTCAAAGTGTGTAATCAAATACTCAACTAATGTGGCTCCTTTCATATTTTCTTCCAGGGATTCAAACTTGGAGTGATCCATTCTGCACTGAGTGAGGAGAGCATTGTATTCTTCTTGATCATACAATTTTCCCTTGCCATACCAAAATGGTGGGAGGAATTTGATAAACAACTCTTCAAAAAAAACCTTAAACTCTTGTATGCCTTGCTCCATCTATGTTGCCTTGGTTTGAACTGATTTCAATAGATTATGTTTAGCAATAACCCTCCTGACCCATATAATCAATGTAGTTCTATCTTTAAATCCAATAGTATGAAGTTCTGCAATAGGAACGGAGTTAAGTAGGTTTATGGAATTTTGGTCCCATTCTAATGGCTTCTTTTCTAAAGTCTCATTCACAACAGTGCACCTGCTACTAGCTGTGATGGCCATGTTGTCTTTATCATTGATGAAATTCAAATACACTTTGAAATTGGTAGCTTCAGAGGATATAGAGTCCTAGATGATGTGCTTGACTCCCTGCAACATGCCTTTGCTTCTTAATATCATCTTCAACTTATCTATCCTTTCCTCCAAAG
The DNA here is from genome assembly GCA_009831015.1 of Picea engelmannii. NCBI lineage: Eukaryota > Viridiplantae > Streptophyta > Pinopsida > Pinales > Pinaceae > Picea > Picea engelmannii. Next base: position 29,378 of record ML809235.1, read on the forward strand.
CTCCATTCTCCTTTTGAAATCGAGCCAATTTTTCATCCTTTGCTTGCATCTCTTTCTTCAATTTCTCTATGCTTCCTTTTATCCCTTTTATTTCTCCTTCTTTCAAGCTAACCTGTGACATATCCTAGACAAGTCCTTCAGTGTTTGGCCCATCTTCTGTAGCAGGAGGTATGACTACAACCCTATTTATCATTTTTTTCTAATATTGTGACCACCTCACCTTTTCTTTTTCTAGCTGCAATGCTCTAGCCTTGTAGTCCAATGCCTCTTGGTGAAGTGTTTGATTTTCTTGTTCTAGAGCAAACAATTATGTTGTTTGTGGAAGCTCTATGGCAGACATATTCAATTTCTTCTTCAATCTTTAAATTAATTTGTCCTTTTCATCCAATGAGGATTTCACCCCTTGGGGGCCTTCAGATTCTAGCCTCTTGACCTGAATCTGCCAAGCTCTGCTAGATTCCTTTTCTGTCCTCAACTTCCCTTCCAATTTAATAGTATAAGATGACATCTTTGAATTCATCAAGCTTAAACTCAGGTAATCATAATACAACATATCACTGGTGTTCTTATGGAATTTGACCTTGTCTAGAGCACTGATGTTGTCATACCTTATCTTTATCTCAAATGCTTTGTCTTCATCTGCAACTGCAATATTAAAGGTCCTCTTTTCAACATATCTTACTGTGAACAGAGAATATTTATGCGAGGAAATATTTTCCACTTCAGGGACTAAATCCCTCATCTCACCCAGAGCTATGTTTCCTTTCTCAGCATACTTTTTTTCCAAATCTTCTTTAGATTGATAAGTTGTCTCAGATGTTTTATCAAAGATGTGTTTCTTTCTGCTAAAGTTTCTTGAGTTACCTTCACTGTGGAGTTTTCTTTCCTTTTCAACCTCTACAGTGTTAGTACCACTTTCTCTGGGCTCTTCTTCCTGTAAATCCACTATCTGTGGAGACTGTGAAATATTCATCTTCTTAGGAGCAGTTTGTTGATCACTGGTGCCCATGGACTTTGAATTGATTCTCTTGCTGTAAACACTCACCTTAGGAATTTTGACTATCAATTTCTGAGGAGTTTGTTGTGTTTGACTTTGTTACAAGGTTGCCTCCACTTGTTGTGTTTGATTTGGTTGCAATATAGATTCCATATCATCACGAAAATATAGGTTTGTCAGCTTATCAAAATGCTCAACATGTTCATTCTTATAAGGGGCCTATTTGTTCATCAATATTCTCTTGGATATGATTTGGCGTGGATCATATATTCTTCCCTGTAGATGTGCAAAACCAAACTCTTTGAGATTTGCTTGAATCTGAGATAAACATGATCTAGTTTTGACAATGAAGGGACCAATGATGAAAGGGAACTTGATATTAGAGGCTTTGTGCAACTTCAAGAAATGCTTTGTCTCAGATATAATTCTYTGCCTGATGAATTCAAGRGAAAAGACTCTAGGGGTMAAAAAAATAGGCAATAGATAAGGTGATTCATGGAAACCATAAACCTAGAYTACTATTGAGTACATGAATAGTACCCAATCCCCCACTCTTTTTTCTGGATTTCGCTRTAGATAGCTCCTCATGTCATCCAGAACTCTAGGTAGGTTGGTGTTGGAAATCAAACTGTAAACCCTGGACATGACTTTGTTGATGAAGATGAAAAATGCAATCCTTTTACATTCATTTGATACAAATGTTTCTTCAGGAAATTMTCTCTTATTTGTTTCCAAGAAAATCTTCAGCAAATAGGTGTAATATCTAAAATGCCTTARAGAGAAAAAATTCACTAGYTGTTTATGGATATTATCAGCTATGAATTGATCAAAATTGATGCAGAYTGACAGACCAGAATTTGACTTGAAAAAGATCAATATGAAATCGAGCATGAMTTCGACCAGATGTTTGTCATTATCTAGACCTAAAAATTGACTCAAAAGGGAACAGACCCATTGTACTTCAATAACCATTATACTCACATTCACTAGCAAAGACAGGCCCTTTGAAAATAATTATGGTTTGACAATTGTCTGTAAAACTAGATCTCTGACTTCTAATGGACATTCTTTGTATACCATACTTAGATTTTATTCATTGAAAGGTTCAGACGTTGTGGAGAAAGACTCTAGTATACCGAGGGAATATCGAATTGACAGACTCTCTACCCTACACATGACCTCAAACCCTTGTTTATTTACGACGTCTCTTTCTTCATGTGAATAATGTTCAGCGCACCAACCTATAAACTCAGGAACGGGGAAAGTGACTTCGATAACCTAAGGGTCTAAGGTATCCTGGACTACTTCAAGGAATGGTATACACCTTCCTACATTATCGGACAGGTTTCTTTTGGACACAGAGATGGGAGAAATGGTGATTTTGGTATCAAAGACGTCTGAATCTCGGTCAATTAGGGCTTCTTCATTCGTCACAGGATCTTTTTATGTTACCGAAGTTATGATAGGATCCATGGATACGATGAAAATTACTTGGAAAAGAGCGTAAATGATGTGCAATTTGCGTACTGTTGAGATACAGTTGAACGAGGGTGGTCGTGCTAAGTTTCAAATGGTCCAGTTATTCGAAATAATAATAAACCAAATAAAAAATTCCCTTTTATACTTTCCAAATTTTGGGGGCATGAAGAAGTGGTTTGGGGCAACCTGCTTTTCACCCCAAAATGCACCCGGTGGCGCCACGTCTCCCTGAACCAGAACCACGATTTAGATTTCAACCCACTTTCTGAAACTATCCCCCATGCAGTTTCTCTCCCCGAAATGATCCTCGACTGTTGATCTTGTGATATCACGATATGCTTCGTATTGGGTCCCATCCGCTTAGCGCTCCCGCCAGCTTTAGATGTTTCCTTCCATATTTATCCCCTTATCTAGTGTGTTGGGCTTCCAAACCGGTTTAGCACCTCGCTAGATCCTGAAATCTTAATTTCACATAAAACAATTTAATGGTGACTAATAGAGCCAAAAACCCAAAATATGAGAAAATGAAGGGGACATGATGTGAAAAGTGATAAGTATGTGTGGGAATAGTATGATAACCCTTTAAGGAGACCCCCAGTAGCAACCCTTTTCCTGAGTGTGACCCACTTGTTGGGAAACCATGTCAACCACCAAGGTGAAATGAGGAAAAAGGTATAATTTCCAATCAAACATTTTCATAATCAAGAAAGGACTCTTTGCAACATGGTCAAATGCTTCAATTATTAAAATTGAACTTACCATGAGATCAGACTTATTACCTCATGAAGCAAGACCTATTGTCCTTTCTGGGCCATGCTGGTGTGGTGGACGTTGTTTTTGTCGATCAATGGTGATGTGTGGTGAAAAGGAGGGATTCCATCTGCTCACCTGGCTCTTGGTACTCCATGTCTTCAACCTGCAGGCCTCGAGACATCATCTCCTTAGTTACCCCTAGCATGGGGAGGTAACAGGGGGCTTACACAAATAGCTAACAAAATTAAAAATAATAAAAGTTTGAATTTGCATATATGTTTTTATTGGCTAAAACATTGAAACAACTACTTATATTAGTTAAAATAAGAAGTTTATAATCGAACAAGAGTGTTTTGAAATTAAATACCTAGATAGTGAAGTTGATAGACAAGTGATCTTTCCTGGGTTGTATTGTTCTTGAATTCAATTGGCTATTCTAAGCATTATGAGAGGAGTCCAAGCATTGCCTCAATGCAAAAACTATTTGAATAAATAAGCTTTGCATCCAATTTCAAACTTTAAAATCAAAATACCAAGGGAAAGATGCATTAATTCTTAAGTTCGAAAGGGTGGTAAGTTGAGTTGTAGCACCATCAAATTAGGCAAGATAGGACTTGTCTTAAAAGAAGGAGTGTTAATGCGTAGTGAGTTGTATACATTAAGAACTGAATTTAAATTTTTGAAAATGAGGTCAAACATGTGAAGAGCCCAAAATTGAATGAGGAATGCTCTATGAATCAAGATCGATCCTAAAATTGGGAACAAGTTCATGTGGAGGAGGCTCAAACTTGGTCATCAGGGCCGGTCATAAAATCAAAGAAAAAGTTTACATAGAGAGTATGATTTCAAGTTAGGAGTTGACTGATAAATCAAGAACTTGTGTCACTAATATTCACAAAGGAATGATCACAATTGAGCTTAAAAAATGTTTCACATGTGCAAAAAGTGTGAAAGTGATTATACACATGTGAAAATGGTTTCACACATGCAAAGAGTACAAAATATGGTTCCACACGTGTCAACAAATAACTATAGGAAGGAAAGACGATAGAAATCGAGGCCACATGACACTACATTTGTAACTGGAAAGACGATAGAAATAGAGGCCACATGACATTACATTTGTAAATGGAAAGACAAATTTGGACATTGGGATTGATCAATGAATCAGGACAAAGCTATCTCAAAATTAGTGATTTGAGAGATAATTTTCGAAGGGAATCATCGAAAAGGGTTCTAAAATAAGATAATTAAGAAAAGTCCATTGAACAAGTCCATACAGTCTGTATAGTACGACTATTGACAAGACGATCGGATCTGAAAATCAAGGATGATTACCAAATCGGAGAATAGAACAATAACTAAGTGATCTAGGTGCTTGATTGGGATGTCATAATCAATTGAGAAATCGGGCTCTTGAAAAGGTTTCGACTTGGTCGAATTCAAAGGAAAAAAAGAGTTCAAACCTGGAGAAGTGATTTGAAAAGTTCATAGAGTAGGGAGGGCCCAATTAAGAGATTGGGATTGATTCCAAATTTAGGACCCATCTAGATCAACTTAGTGAAATGAGGGTTTGATTTAGCAATGGTGACTGACTCTCAGGTCGGAGGCCTAATCAAGTGGAACAAGTGAAGAACAGGCCCGATCTAAAGTCGAAGACTAAAAGAGTACCAACCAAGAACGAACGAAACTAAAATTGTCTTACAAATAAAGGTCGAGTAAAGAAATAAATCAAAATTAAACAAAAGAAACATAAAAAACATATAACTTAGCTAATTAAGAATCAATCTAACAAGGCAATAAAGAATCAAGATCAAATTTTAACCAAAAGAAAAACATAAATATATTTTTATGAGTGACAAAAATGAGGACCCATGTTTTGCCTAAAACTTAGAGGATGGTTGAGAGTTAAAAAATACAAATTTATTTATTATTTATCTAAATACCAAATTTAAGTATAAACCATGTGTAAAAATAATTTTTCTAAAGTTCTTTAAAAAAAAGCTAAACATTTTATCGACAATTTAATACTTGTTAAGTCTATAACTTATAATTATACTATTCAAAAAATACAAAATTATTTATTATTTATCTAAATACCAAATTTAAGTATAAACAATGTGTAAAAATAATTTCTCTAAAATTCTTTAAAAAAAAGCTGAACATTTTACCTAACAATTTAATACTTAGACAAGTATAACATAAGATAAGTATAAAAAACGGATTGTCAAGCGTCGAAGTTAAATTTAATAAGATAACATAAGATAAGTATAAAAAGGGGTGTACAATTGTCAAATGATTTTTTGATACTTTGATGGTTAAGTTTATGGCTCATAATTATTTATTATTATTTAAATAAGGATAACGTTAAATTTTTTAAATTCTTTTTTTTTTCAATAATTGTTACAATGATTCACTTACATAAATGATTCACTTACATAATTGTTGATTAAACCACAATTTTTCATTATTTAAATTGTATTTTTGAATGTATAAATAGATTTAGTATCCTATCTCTAAAATATTCACATCTTACCATTTCAATGCAATTTCAAAAACAATTTTAAATTTCTAACATTTTTAGATAGATAAACTAAATATTGTTGAATAAATTAAAATTGGAAAATATTATTTTTTATAGGAAGTGGATTATCTAGGGAGCAATCCTCCCTCCCGAGTGCAGGTCCTCCAAAACTCTGATCATTTTCTAAACATCTGACTTGGTTTAAAATGGGGCAAAACCTTTAAAATAAGGTTCTAACTTAAAGTCATGGTGGACAAGTTTTTAACTCAAACTATCCCTGAAAATCTGATCGAATTAAGGCTCATTTTTTCACTATATTGTATAATGCAGAAAATTGTACTATTAAAAAGAGAAAAATGTCATCACTAATGTTTAGAAAAATACTTGGTTGGTTAATTCAGTGAAAGTTGAAGTTTCCCACATGGAAATCATTTTGTTAATAAATAGGAAATACCTGTCAAAGTGTAGTTACAGGTGTGCAAAATGCGAAACGTCATTGTTTAAATTTAGCAGTCGTTAGCGTTTAATGCTAACTGTTTTGGATAATGCATAATGCCAACCAGCATTTAATGCCAACTGTTTTGATAATGCATAATGCCACCCATTTTAAATAATAAATAACAGAAGAAAAGGTCTTAGTCGCACCAAAGGAATCATCTAACGTGCACGCAAAGGCATGATGTGTGATCAGTGCCAAGACGCGTAACGTGCAGTATTCCGTGACGAAACTGGCAGGTAATTTAACTTCGACGCTCTACTAATTGTTGAGATCTCTAAAGTTTTTACGGTACTGAGTCGATTTATATACTCAAAAACTTAATTTAAATCAAATTTAACCATTAATTTATTTATTATTTAATTTAATATATAGTGACCAACAAAAATAAAAACCTTAAATATAATCAAATTTAACCATTAATTAATTTATTAATTAATTTAATATATAGAGACCAACAAAAATAAAAACCTTAAATATAGAAGGTTTATAATACTTTATCTTACCCGAGGTTTCGCTACTCATTAAAATTCTTCCTTCCAGTTTTGAAACTAGGGTTTTAATTCATTTCATCATTAAATAATTAAACGAGTATAGATGAGGGTTGGTTATTTATATGCAGCGATTTAGTTGGTTGAACAGATTAAGTAAGTCTGAAACGAAGCTGATATCAGTGCGTTTTTGTATTTGTTTTCAACCGATTGTTCAGTATCGCCAAGACGGGTAACGTGCAGTATGACACCTCTTAGGAAACTGGCAGGCAATTTACTTAGAAATCGAGAGAGCAGCCATTACACAAAATTCACACACAAAGAATAGTTTGTATTACTTACTAGCACAGCAGTAAAATAGCTGTTGGTGAACGCCTAAAGGCTAAGAAGATGAAACAAATCCTTAAAAGAATATATTATATTTTATTATCTATTAACAAATAAATTGTTGGGCTTCATTTATCTGGTGTTAATATTTTAATTTATGTTAATCACTTACGTGGCAATCAATTAGCTATCAAAGTAATTTTCAAATATGATTAGGTAAATGTAAAAAAGTAAACACATAAACTAATGTCTTTATAATAGCTAGGAAGTTAATGATTGAAATCACAGTCATTTATGTTGTGTGACTACTAAGAATATTCCAGCCATATTTAATCTTGTCCATAGAAAATTTATTAAGCACTAAACCCCTATTAAATTT
>ML809235.1:36923-59419 GCA_009831015.1 Picea engelmannii
GAATGAGGTTTCGCTCCTCATTAAAACTCTTCCTTCCAGTTTTGAAACCAGGGTTTTAATTCATTCCACCATTAAATAATTAAACGTGTATAGATCAGGGTAAGTTATTTATATGCAACGATTTAGTTGGCTGAACAGATTAAGGAAGTTGAACGTGATATCATTGCGCTTTCGTTTTTGTTTTCAACCGATTGGCCAAGACGCGTAACGTGCAGTATGACACCCGTGAGGAAACTGGCAGGCAATTCAACTCCCCCTGAATGAGGTTTCGTTACTCATTAAAACTCTTCCTTCCAGTTTTGAAACCAGGGTTCTAATTCATTCCACCATCAAATAATTAAACAAGTATAGATTAGGGTTGGTTATTTATATGCAACGATTTAGTTGGCTAAACAGATTAGGTGTGAAATGAACCTGATATTATCGCGCTTTTGTTTTTGTTTTCATCCGATTGGTCAGTATCGAGAAAGATCCACGTAGAGAGTACCGAACGCTTATTGGTAACTTGGAAGCCGGTAGGCCCTTGTGAGATAGGGGTGGAGATAAAAATTGAGATTCCGCGCATTCCCAATCTGTGGCATACATCCTCATCTTTATTCTTATTCCATGGCACTTCTTACTCTGACACCCGCTTCTGAAGAAACATACTTAGCATCCTCCTCCACTGCCGCGTCCACCTCATATGGTAGCGGAAACAACAATTATGTTTTCGATGTATTCATAAATCACAGAGGGCCTGAGGTGAAAAACATCTTAACTGCAGATCTCTACCGTCGCCTTTGCAAACACCAATTACGAGTGTTTTTGGAACATGAAGAATTGCAAGAGGGAGAGAACATAACGCCTCAAATTGAAAGCGCTATTCGAACAGCGTCGTCCATATAGCTATTTTCTCCCCTATATATGTCGAATCAAATTGGTGCCTCAATGAGCTCTTGCTCTTGTGTCACTAATATTCACAAAGGAATGATCACAATTGAGCTTAAAAAATATTTCACATGTGGAAAAAGTGTGAAAGTGATTATATACATGTTAAAATGGTTTCACACATACGGTTTCACAAGTGTGAACAAATAACTATAGGAAGGAAAGACATAGAAATTAAGACCAAGTGACCAGTGATTAAATTTAAAGGGTAGGTTTTAATTTAAGTAAAAAGGTATTATGAAAAGTTTTTATATAAAATTACATTTCAATTGAAAACAATAAATTAAGTGTACATTTTATATTAAAAAAAAAAGTGTTAAAAAAAAATCAGATTTTTAATCAAATTTATTTTTAGTATATAAATATTACAATTTTTAAAGATGGCACTTAAATTAAGTGACTTTACATATGATCCTAAAAAAGTAAATTTCTAAATTTTACATCAATCTTTAGAATCTCAAAATTAGTTCATTTTAAATGCACAAATCTCCATGTCTCAAAATATCCATGCAAAGAATTAGAATTTATTATTAAAAAAAATAAAGAGTGGATTAAATAGAACATGAGAAAAATGTAGTCATTAATTTTCTTTGATTAAAAAATAAAAAGATTCATGTCAACAAAACTCAAGAAATTTCAAAGTAGGGAAAATTCTTATGCAAATATTAAATCTACAAATTAAAAGAGAAAATTTAAAATTTAAGAAAAAAAATCTCATCATTTAAACAAAAAACTAACATATCAGGTAGATTCCTAATAACATATTGTTAATATAAAGGATATCACACTTGTGGAGAGCGGACTCTGGTTAGGGTTCTCAACAAACAAAGAGTAGTTTCATATCAATTTAAGAATTCTAAAATCCATAAGAAGATACACAAAGGTTATAAAAGGCAAAAACCATGATAGGGGAAGATGTATTCTAAAAGCACAATAAGCACCCTTACTTTTCCCCACTTGCTTGGTGAGGTTTACAAGTGAATGGCTAGAAGAAAATCAAAAACATTGTGTGTCCCTATGAGTTTTAGGTAAACGTGTAATTTCTTGTAAAAAAAGTGGAAGGTTTTTTTTGGAACTTTGGAAACATGATCACCTCACTGAAGCTCCCCTTTTGAAATTTCCAAAGTTCCTAAGAAATCTCTCGAAAATATTGTCCTACTGGAATGGGTTGGATGATCGAGAACTTTGATGTTTTAATCCATCTCTTATGCTCACGAGTCACCAAAGCCTAGAGTTATCAAATGTATAATGTGGCAAGCTCAATATCTCAAAGATACTAGCACTCCTGAGCCCTGAATCCTTAGATCTCATGAGTCCAAATGACACATCAACTATGCTTGTAGAAATACACTTGATAGAAAGATACAAACTTAAAAAAAAAACATTGCATAGTGCTATTGGAAATCTAAGCAATATAGGAAACTCTTTGTTGGGAATGCCCACTCTTTTAGCATAGTTACCTAAGGATCTGGAAGGAACTATGGCTCTTTGTTTTTTAATAGGAAATTTTGTTCAATTTTCTTGGCATTCAAGAGTTCCTAGGATAGCTATGAGAAAGTGAGGATCATTATAAGAAAGTGGGTGTCTAACAAATACACAATTACCATTGAAGAAAGACACAATCCCCAAATTCATCGGATTGAAATCAATTTAAAATTTTAATTACCAAAGATGAAAGAGTGGGGTGATTATGGTTGATTAAATTTGACTCTCTCATTGCTAGAGGCATCCTTTTGTAAGGGCTTACCCCCAACATTCATTATCTCTAGATCACCTCTTATGAAAAGGTATCCCAATGGACTTATCCTCGTACATTAAGGGAAATATGATACCTTTGGAGTCTTCAAAAAAACTTCAAAACTAAAATTGTATTCATCAAAGAGGAACAACCAAGGTTTTCTACACAAGTTTAATTGTGAATCCTTGAACCCAATTGCATTTAAGGAATAATGAGCAAACTCCTTTCAATCAACTTGATCTTGAAATAAGAGTTATGGAAAAGAAAATTTATGGATTACTTGACAACTTGCTTTTAAGCTAACAAAAATAAAAAATTATAACATATGCACCTGATTTGTTGATGTCACAATCTTTGCCTTCGAATGTTGATCTTTTTATCACTATTGTAGGCAAACCCAGATCTTTAACTTTATCCAAAATCTCTTGGACAACAATGGTGGGCTAGGGTTTAGAATCCTGAACCTGTTTAGTCACTTCCATGGCAATATAAAATGGACTCAGAGTGGTTTCCACATCCCCAATTGAAACAATCCCAAAGAAACACAGTGGGGAGTAAATAGAATTCGAAAAAAAAAGAGCACCACGTCTACTTTTGTTATACCCAACTAACTGAATCCACTACCCATCAAGCTCACTTTGTCTTTGAATTCCCTGTATTTTCTGTAAAGCTACATGAACCAGTGCAGTAGGGTTTCAACGGGTCCTTGAATTTCCATGCACAAAAGAAATGAGCACGTTCAATATTTATTGGGCATGACACATAAATAATGAAATCCATAAAACACAAAGGAAAAAAATATATAACTATATTGAGTTGGGTGTTGAAAAATAGCCATGGAATCTGTATACTGATTAAAAATCAAGAAGGTTGCATTTACCCGAGTCTTTCTTATTCCCTCCACCCCGAGTCTTTCTTATTCCCTCCACCGCTTCTCCCAAAAGACTGTTGTGATCTACTACTGTTTCACTTATTGTAGCATTAAAACTTGTATAAGAGTTCCTTGTTGTGATAATAGGCAATCACCTCGACGGTCCCATATTTGTTATTGCAAAGCTTCGAAAACCCATATTACTACAAGCACACTAAATCTGCAGCAATTTGCTTGATCATCGATTCTACAAACGAAGGCAAACCCTGTAATTGTAAACCGCCAATGCAAATGCAGAATGAAAGCATTGAGCACCAAATTGTTACGAGGATAGGTCTTTCCTTTTTCAATTACCTCGATGCATCTTTTTTGTAGAATGTAGGAACCATAATCGTTGCCTGAAACCAAGAAGAGAACAAGAAAAGACGCTAAATGTTTTGTGAAGTATACTCCATTACTAATCAATTCCTGCAGTTGGTCGATTTGGATATTGGCACTAGGCAATCCAAGCCATGTAGCAAAGATACTTATCCCGCAAGTTGCAAAGTTCATGCCGAAGTGAAGCATGTTGGGGTTGTTATCTGGCTGATTGTGTGGCACTAGTATAGGGATGTTGAAAACTGAAGCTGCAACATTCCAATGAAAAATTAAAACCCACATATGAAGCGAAGATAAATGAACAATTCTTGGCAGAAAACTTATAATTATACCTATGAAATCCGTAAGGACTTTTTCATTTGAAATTTGGTAGGAGGGTTTTCCGGAAAGCTTATACCATATGGAAGTTTCCAAGCGGCATTCATTTAGTCAAGATTTTTGGTATCTACGCATGAGTCTTCGAACATAAACACAACGCTACTTCTTGTGTTCTCCACATTTTCAGCTACAAATACCACATAATATCCATCCAAAATTTGCAATGGAAATTACACTATGGTCACAAATAAGATTGGAATAAAAGATCACAAAGTTAGCATCAGGTTGCTCGGCCTCTCGATTCTCTTGTCTGCACAACTTCTGAATAGAAATGTTGCTTCACTCCTTTTAAAATGCATAGAGGGAATGGAGATTGGAATTTGGCGGTAGCAGAGAACCAACACTAGTAGGGAAATTTGCGAGAGTATAGTGTGAAACACTCTATATTTGTAATCACAATCTTTAATTTTGGGACAATTGAGTAGGTGCATGACAAATCTGCATCGTACAAGCCATAAATGTCATCATAACAAGGTACAACGAAACTACTATGACCGGCATTTTAAACGTTAACCCTTCATGTGAAATTTTAAATTTTACTTAACATTTCTCAAAAAACTGGTAAAAACACAAATACGCATTTTTTTTACGCTTAAAGTTTTAAGCAGACTTCTGGAACATGTTGGAGGGTATTTGACGTGCAGAGACGGGTTCAATTTTGAACCCTACACGTGACAATACATTTGTAAATGGAAAGCCGTATTTGGACATTGGGATTGATCATTGAATCAGGACAAAGGTATCTCAAAATTAGTGATTTGAGAGATAATTTTCGAAGGGAATCATCGAAAAAGTTTCTAAAATAAGATAATTAAGAAAAATCCATTGAACAATTCTGTATAGTTTGTATAGTACGACTATTGATAAGAGGATCGAATTTGAAAATCAAGGTTGATTACCAAATCAGAGAATAGAACAATAACTAAGTAATGTAGGTGCTCGATTGGGATGTCGGGATCAATTGAGAAATCAGGCTCTTTAAAAGGTTTTGACTTGGTCGAATTCAAAGGAAAAAAATAGTTCAAACCTGGAGAAGTGATTTGAAAATTTCATAGAGTAGGGAGGGCCAATTAAGAGATCAAGGGATCGATTCCAAAATTAGGACCCATCTAGATCAACTTAATGAAATGAGGGTTTGATTTGGTAATGGAGATCGACTCTTAGGTCGGATGCCTAATCAAGTGGAACAAGTGAAAAAGAGGCCCGATCTAAAGTCGGAGACTAAACGAGTACCAACCAAGAAGGAAAGAAACTAAAATTGTCTAACAAATAAAGGTCGAGTAAAGAACTAAATCAAAATTAAACAAAAGAAACATGAAAACTCATCTAATTTAGCCAATTAAGAATCAATATCACAAGGCAATAAAGAATCAAGATCAAATTTTAACCAAAAAAATATAAACATATTTTTATGAATGACAAAAATGAGGATCCTAGTTTTACCTAAAACTTAGAAGATTGTTGATGGCTCAAAAAATACAAAGTTATGTATTATTTATCTAAATACCAAATTTAAGTTAAAACTTAGAAGATTGTTGATGGCTCAAAAAATACAAAGTTATGTATTATTTATCTAAATACCAAATTTAAGTATAAACAATGTGTAAAAATAATTCGTCTAAAATTCTTTAAGACAAAGCAGAGCATTTTATCCAACAATTTAATACTGGTTACCTCTATAACTTATAATTATACTATTTAAATAAACATAAGATAAGTATAAAAGAAATCGTACAATTTTCAAATTGTTAAGTATATCGTTCATAATTATTTATTATTATTTAAATAAGGATAAGTTTAAATTTTTTTTTATTTTTTTTTAACAATTATTATAATAATTCACTTATATAATTGTTAAAATGACAATTTTTCATTATTTAAATTGTATTTTTAAATACATAAATAAATTTAATATCCTACCTCTAAACAATTCGCATCCTAATATCTTAATGCAATTCCAAAAATAATTTTAAATTTCTAACACAATTTTAGATAAAACTAATAAAAAATTAAAAGGTTAGATTAAGCCATTAGATAACCATGTTAAACAATTCTTCGGAAAAGGTATGTAAAGACAAACAAAACATGGTTGAATAAATTAAAATTCGTGCTGCAAAATATTTTTTTTTATAAATAACTTGCTTGTGTAGTGCAGGAAATTGTGCACTTAAGAGGAGAAAGATGTCATCACGAATGTTTAGAAAAATACTTGCTTGGTTAATTCAATGAAAGTTGAAGTTTCCCACATGAGAATCATTTTGTTAATAAATGGAAAATACCTGTCAAAGAGTAGTTACAGGCGTGCAAAATGCGAAACGTCATTGTTTAAATTTAGCAGTCTGGCGTTTAATGCCAACTGTTTTCGATAATGCATAATACCAACCATTTTAAATAATGAATAACAGAAGAAAAGGTCTTAGCCGCACCAAAGGAATCATCTAACGTGCACGCAAAGGCATGATGTGTGATCAGTGCCAAGACGCGTAACGTGCAGTATTCCGTGACGAAACTGGCAGGCAATTTAACTTCGACGCTCGACTAATTTTTTTAATAATTGTTGAGATCTCTAGATTCTCTAGAAAGTTTTTAGGGTATTGAGTTTAGATTTTCTAGAAGTTTTTAAGGGTATTGAGTCTATTTATATAAGTAGTAGTTTAAATATTTATATAAGTAGTAGTTTAAATATTTATATAAGTAGTAGTTTAAAGGTTTTATTTTTGGAAGTTTTTTTGTAATTTTTTTAGTTTGATTTTACTAGAAATTTTGATGAATGGTTGGATCAGCAGATTTGAGTGAGTAAATTTGTATAATCTAAATGCTTTTCATGAAGCTGAATCCATTTATACATTCAAAAATACAATTTAAACAACAAAAATTAACAATTTTTTCCAAATAATTCAGACTAAAAAACTCAAAAAATAAAACATTTAACCAATATACTCAAAAACTTAATTTAAATAAAATTTCAACATTAATTAATTTAAAAACTTAATTTAAATAAAATTTCAAAATTAATTAATTTATTATATAGTGAACAACCAAATTAAAAACCTTAAATATAGAACATTTAGAATACTTTATCTTACCCGAGGTTTCTTTACTCATTAAAATTCTTCCTTCCAGTTTTGAAACTAGGGTTTTAATTCATTTCATCATTAAATAATTAAACGAGTATAGATGAGGGTTAGTTATTTATATGCAACGATTTAGTCGGCTGAACTAAATCAACGATTAAGGAAGTCTGAAACGAAGCTGATATCATTGCGCTTTTGTTTTTGCTTTCAACCGATTGTTCAGTATCGCCAAGACGGCTAACGTGCAGTATG
Source organism: Picea engelmannii (assembly GCA_009831015.1). Classification (NCBI taxonomy): domain Eukaryota; kingdom Viridiplantae; phylum Streptophyta; class Pinopsida; order Pinales; family Pinaceae; genus Picea; species Picea engelmannii. The sequence continues at coordinate 44,542 of ML809235.1, forward strand.
ACACCTCTGAGGAAACTGGCAGGCAATTTAACTTCCCCTGAATGAGGTTTCGTTCCTCATTATAACTCTTCCTTCCAGTTTTGAAACCAGGGTTTTAATTCATTCCACCATTAAATAATTAAACGACTATAGATCAGGGTTAGTTATTTATATGCAACGATTTAGTTGGCTGAACAGATTAAGGAAGTCTGAAATGAACCTGATATCATTGCGCTTTCGTTTTTGTTTTCAACCGATTGGCCAAGATGCGTAACGTGCAGTAGGACACCAGTGAGGAAACTGGCAGGCAATTTAACTCCCCCTGAATGAGGTTTCGTTACTCATTAAAACTCTTCCTTCCAGTTTTGAAACCAGGGTTCTAATTCATTCCACCATCAAATAATTAAACGAGTATAGATCAGGGTTAGTTATTTATATTCAACGATTTGGTTGGCTGAACAGATTAAGTCTGAAATGAACCTGATATCATTGCGCTTTTGTTTGTTTTTTTCATCTGATTGGTCAGTATCGAGAAAGATCTACATAGAGGACCGAACGCTTATTGTTAACTTGGAAGTCGGTAGGCACTTGTGAGATAGGGGTGAAGCTAAAAATTGAGATTCTGCGCATTCCCAATCTGGGGCATTCATCCTCATCTTTATTCTTATTCCATGGCACTTCTTACTCTGACACCCGCTTCTGAAGAAACTTCCTTAGCATCCTCCTCCACTGCCGCCGCATCCACCTCATATGGTGGCGGAAACAACAATTATGTTTACGATGTATTCATAAATCACAGAGGGCCTGACGTGAAAAACACCTTAGCCGCCGATCTCTACCGTCGCCTTTGCAAACACCAATTACGAGTGTTTTTGGACCAGGAAGAATTGCAAGAGGGAGAGAACATAACGCCTCAAATTGAAAGCGCTATTCGAACAGCCTCGGTCCATATAGCTATTTTCTCCCCGAGATATGCCGAATCAAATTGGTGCCTCATTGAGCTCTTGCTCATGTTGAAGTCCGGGTCAACCATTCTGCCGCTCTTCTATGGTGTCAAGCCTTCACATCTTCGATGGACTGAGCGGAACAAAAATGGAGTATATGCTCGAGCCTTGCGCGTGCTCCAAGAGAAAAAACAATTCAATTCCCGACCACGATACGGCTCCAAGACTATTAAAAAATGGAGGAAGGCTCTTTCTGATGTTGCAGAAATAAGCGGTTTCGACCTCCAGACTTATAACGGGTGAGACCTCTAACTCTGGCTGTTAATCTAGCTTTTAATTTGTTGCCTAATGTTTAATGGGTGAGACCTCCAACAATTGTTGTTAATCGAGTCTTTAATTTATTGCCGAAGGGTTGATGGTTAATGGGTGAGATCTCTATTTTTTTTTTTWAATTTAGTTTTTAATTTATTATGTACTGGTAAGAATAGGAATGAATTTAAATTTAGTTTTTAATTTATTATCTACTGGTAAGAATAGGAATGAATTTTGTTGTTGTTGTTGAGATTTTTGGATCTAAAAGAAGTTTTCGAACCTCCTTAAAACTGTGTAAGGAATTTTGAATTTTTTGAAACCTCTTTTTTGAAAGGGTTTTTATATAGTTTTAAATACAAAAAATTCAACAACAGCATTATGAAAAACTGTGAAAACTTGTACATTCTAAATATGAATTTCAATTTAAAAGTATAACTTAAAAATRATTTTTAAGTTATTATGATTAGTKTTAAATCAGTTTTAAATACAAAAATCTCAACAACAATATRAAAAAACWGTGAAAACTTGTACACTCTAAATATGAAAAACTGTGAAAACTTTTACACTTTAAATATGAATTTCAATTTTAAAGCTAGCAGTTTTAGTTTTAGAAAATGTAACTTAAAAATTAAGTTATTGTGATTAATATTGAACTAATTTCAAATATTATTTGATTATTCAGTGACCAGAAGAAGCTCATTAAACAAGTCGTGGAAGGAGTGTTAAAAAATGTCAAAAGAAATTTGTTTGTGTCAAAATATCCAACTGGTTTGGATCAAAAAGTAAGACACTTTGAAAGAGCGGTGTTATTGCAACAAAATTGTGGGGAGGCTAGAGTCATAGGAATTGTGGGGCTTGGTGGGGTTGGCAAAACCACCCTCGCAAAAGAAATCTTTAACCGCCTTGGATCAAACTACAAACGATCTTGTTTTTTATTTGACGTTAGAGAAAGCGCGGCTAGAGGCTCTTTAAATTCTTTACAGAGTATACTTCTTAAGGACTTGGCTCAATTGAGTGACCAAATATGGAGCACCGATGAAGGAATCGTGAAGCTCAGAAGGTATCTCTCATCTTGTCACGCGCTCATAGTTTTAGATGATGTAGATCATATTGAACAGCTAAATGCATTATTTTCACCAGCGAAAGATGTCCTTCGTTCCGGTAGCTTAATTTTGGTGACATCTCGCAATAAGAACGTTCTTCTAAGTTCAGGAATTGTAGAGTCTTCAATTTACATGCTAACTGGCCTGGATAAACAACACTCCAAAGACCTCTTCTGCTTGCATGCATTCGGCCAGCCTCGTCCTGTTGAGGGATATGAACAAGTCGTTGGACAGTTTTTGAATGCGTGCAATGGATTGCCGTTATCTCTTATGGTGCTGGGAGCGCATCTGCATGGAAAAAATGATTTGAAGTATTGGGAAGCCCAATTGCGTAAAATCTCCAAAGGACTTCCCACGGATATCCAAAGCAGGCTTCAGATTAGCTATGACGCTCTCGATGAAGAGGAGAAGAAAATATTTTTAGACATTGCGTGTTTCTTTATTGATGAAGACAGGGATACAGCTATAAGAATATGGGACGGATGCGGCTGGGAAGGATGGCTGGGTTTTCGGAACCTGGAGCATAAGTGTCTTGCGGAAGTCGACAGCAACAATCGTATAAAAATGCACGACCACCTTCGAGACCTGGGCAGAGATCTCGCGGAGAAAGAACCTGGATGTCCGCTTCGGCTTTGGCGCCCAACTGATGACCTCAACAACCTTTGTCATTGTGTGTCCAACCAGTTGCATGTAAGTATTTGAAGCTTTAACGGGCTGATTTTTAAAATAGTATTGTGATCTTATTAGTACAGATTTATTTTAATCTGTTTTTAATTAGTATTCATAGGAAGTAAAAATATACTTTATGTTTTGTAAATATATTTAATTGATATTTTAAGTTTTTATAGTTATTTAAAATGTTCTATAATTTTGTGGTGTTATAAGTTTTGAAACATTCACTTTTGAGTAGATATTTCATTAAAGTTGAGAAGAACAATTAAACCTAAAATAATTGAAAAAGATTATAACTTAAAAAAACCTAATGATAGATAAAATGTACACTTTACAAGTTGAATTTTTCAAAACTTATAACACATTATTATTATTGCACAATTTTTTCTAACAAAAATTGTATATAGCTAATTTTAAATCGTTAACCTTCTCAAGAATATCAATATTGTTTCTAACAGTTTCCAAGAACAATTTAGGTGCGTGGAATAAAAAACCTGGAGGATTGCAGTCATTTGGTTAATGATATGAGCCTGTTGCAGCTGCTTAGCGCTGAAGGTGTTTGTGTGGAAAAAATATTCCGTGTTGGCCAGTCACCACAACTAATATGGCTATGCTGTTATAACTGGCCGTACTCCTCCTTACCTTCGTGGATTCCAATGGAGAATTTAAGAGTTTTACAAATAAAGGAGAGCGAATTGGAACTGGAAACACTGTGGCAGCATGAATCTCAGGTAGTCAATATAGTAATTTCTTGACTAAAGGCTGATTCTTTTCTAGGCCTTTACTGTAAAAATTGCTTTGCTCTTGAGTGTTCCGTCTTCCAATATCAAAATGCACAAAAACTGACATCGTAGGGTTAAACCCCCTTTGAAAATGTGAAATGTGCAGGCACCTCTGCAATTGAGGGAGTTGGATATTAACGCTGGCCTTTTAAAGATTCCAAAATCAATTGGGAAGCTGAAACATCTTGAGAAATTTGTCCTGCACGGGAAAGGATATCGGCCAGTTAATCTCAAAACTTTGCCAGATGAATTTGGTCATCTGCAATCCTTGAAACATTTGGAGTTAAAGAACTGTTCAGGAATCCAGTTGCTGCCAGATTCCTTTGGGAAGTTAACCAGCCTGGAACACATTGACTTTTCCAAGTGCTTCCATTTGCAGAGGCTTCCATATTCCTTTGGGAACTTAAATAAGCTCCAACGTATTTTGCTGAACGGATGTTACGAATTGGAAAAGCTTCCAGATTCTTTTGGCCAGTTAACCAACCTTCAACATGTTGAGTTGTTAGACTGTTCCAATTTGGAGATGCTTCCATATTCTTTTGGGGATTTGAAGAACCTCCAACATATTGACTTGTCCAATTGCTCCAATCTGCAGAGACTTCCAAATTCTTTTGGAGACTTAACAAACGTCCTACATATTGACTTGGCGGACTGTTCCAATTTGCAGATTCTTCCCGACTCCTTTGGGAACCTAGGGAACCTACAACATATCGACTTGTCCAACTGTTTCAATTTGAAGGTGCTTCCAAATTCCTTTGGTAACTTAAGGAACCTCCAACATATTGATTTGTCCAACTGTTCCGTGTTGCAGCAGCTTTCAGATTCTTTTGGAGACTTAATGAACCTTCAACATATTAACCTGTCCCGCTGCTCCATTTTGCCAATGCTTCCAGATTCCTTTGGGAACTTAACCAACCTCCAACATATTGACTTGTCTCGCTGCTCCAATTTGGAGATGCTTCCAGATTCGTTGGGGAACTTAAGGAACCTCCAACATATCGACTTGTCAGAGTGTTTTAATTTGCAGGTTCTACCAGAGTCATTCGGGAAGTTAAGAAACCTCCAACATATCGACTTGACAGACTGCTCCAATTTGCAGATGCTTCCAGATTCCTTAGGGAACCTAAGAAACCTCCCCCATATTAACTTGGCTGACGGCGATTTGCATATACTTCAAAGTTCTTTTGAAAACTTAACGAACCTATAACTTCTGGACTTGTCTAGGTGTTCCTGAAGGAAATTGGAGGAGCTACAAAGAAGTGGAGTAGCTGCCAAGTATGGGAAGATTGGCATCTGTGGAGGAATTGTGCATATAACAGTTAGAAGAGCTGTTCGATGTTGAACATTCAAGGTCGATGTCACAACCTGCTGTGGGATAGAGCAGCTGCGCCCCGATTGAAGCTAGACATCAGATCATGTGAAAAAACTATTGTTATAATCATACCTCTCCAGAAATCCACCAATTTTTTATTCAGAGGTGTATTGATTTGGGCGTTGCTAAACGTTTTACTTTTGTTTTTTGTTTTTTGTTTGTTTAGGTTGAAATTGGTGTGAATCCATGTAAATTTGGATAAAATCTCTATTTTCTATTTTCTGTTTAAATTGTATTTCTGAATGCATAAATAGATTCAGTATGCTGAAAAACCCATAAAGCAATCTGATTATACAACCTTAGCCACTTAAATCTACAGATTCAACTATTCATCACTAGATTTAGAACAAAATGGAATGAAAAAAAATGGCTATAAAACCGTTTAAACTACTACATTGATTTGTTCCAAAATGTACTATACGATCCTTTGTACACTTTCACTGAATGGTATAAATTTTGTTCATTTGTTATTTTTTTTAATGAGCTTCATTGATTTGTTCCAAAATGTACCATATGATCCTTTGTACACTTTCACTGAATGGTATAAATTTTGTTCATTTGTTATTTTTTTTAACGAGACTGGAATTGTATTAAATTCAATTAAATTTTAAAATACTTGATCTTATAGTGCGTATGCATGGCATTTGTGTAATCTAAGTTCAATGGTAACGTGACGAGAGAGAGCTCAGTGAAATGAGGGGATGGAGATTTTGGGAGAGGGCAAACGTTTATTGAGATGACCCATTGGCAGACAGAGATGCTGGGTGTAAGTTTTTCCCAGTGCTTACATGGTTGCAACCCAGAAATAGTCATTCACTCTTGACTATGTTATTTGACTTTGATATCCGCATTTCATAAAGACCGTGTACTCAGAAAATACCACTAAATTATAATTCAGAACCGGGATATTTAGAACCGGGATTAAATCTAAGGGAAATGTCATATTTATATTTTAATTTAAAGAAAATAATATTTTGTTTTGAAGATGGCAAAATTGATCATAATTTATTTATGAATTTTTAATGACTTATCATTATTATTATTATTGTTTAAAAAAATTATACTATTTGAAATTTGAAATGACTTATTTAAATTTTCTATGAATTTAGAATATTATTTTTACTTTATAAGTTTTGGAGTATTATTTTGTTTCTTTACATCCCAAAAAAAAACTAGCTCTTAGCTAATCCTTACAAATTTGCAAAAAAGTTAATATCCCATATAATATCACTATGATTCCATCAATGAAATCATCTACTTTCAAATAACATCTAAACTTTGCCAAAACTAGATTTCAAATAACACCTAATCTTCCTCCCCTACATGAAACCAAATAATATTCTTTATCATATATGAAACCAGATAATAGTCTCTATTGCAATATGATGTTATTTTTTTAATTCTTAATTAAAATGGTATAAAATTTAATATTCTAGACAAATTTGTAAAAAAATATTATATCTAAAATTTAGATTCTTATTAAAAATTGAAAAATATTATTTTAAAATAAAAAAATATATTTTTTAATTTGAAAATATAATTACATAAATAAATAGATTTTTAATTATTTTATAAAATTATATAAATGAATACATTTTTTATTATTTTATAATGATGTGAATAAAGTTTTTTTTTAATATAAAATTAATACAAATGAATGATATTCCTCCAATTAAACTACTTATAATATTAATACAAAGAAATGTTATTTCTCAAATCAAAGTACTTATAAATACATTTGAAAATTGTATAATTTCTTAATTGGAATTATAGTATTGAGAAAATGATTATTGGGGGATGGAATGCTTATTATGGGCTTGAAAACAATTGTAAATCCTCAAAATTAAAGGAAATAAGCCGTATCGGATCCTCCTCGTAGAAACAAGCCTCTCCTCCATTGAGAGCATGGCTATGACTAGATACCTAATGTATAAGAACAAGTTAAACAACATGGAAGAGAAGAGGCTACCTAAAATTGCTTCCAAATCAAGTCATAACCACCATAGACTCAAGCTAGGATGGCATAAAGACGCCCCAAATAAAGATACTATTAAATAAGGAAAAAATGTGGTGTGATAAAGAGTTAGAGGAAACAAGAAAATTAAGGTATTATAAAGATGTAATCAACCCTAATCTAGAAGATCAAAGTTATCTATCTGTTTTGCCAAGTGTAAAGAAAAAAATAAGCATTGCTAAGATAAAAACAAATTCTCACTAGCTCCATAGTGAAACTGGGTGTTGGTCAATTCCTAAAACACCATGGGATGAAAGAGTGTGTCACCTTTGTGACACTAAGAAGGTTGAAGATGAAAAACACATTCTCTTAGATTGTCTAACCTATACCCATATTAGATCTCATTTTCAAAATATTGATCATACTACTAACCTTCCTAACCTCTTAACTCAACAAAAGTATGGTGATCTTGGAAAGCTTCTCTTAATGTTTTTCGAGCACAGAAACAAAATTCTAAAAAATCACAAGTAATCACTCATCCTCTTAAGGTCCTATAGACCAAGTAGATCTTAGTGGAAGTTAATCATCATCATTATCAATAAATCTGAAAATTGTATATTTTTTTTTGATTATTTCACATTGATATTTTGAAAATTATATTTTATCTAATATAATCAAATAAAAATATTCTTAATTCTAATATAATAAAAAAATCTAAATATATATTCTATATTATTTTTTTTAATGATTTATTATGTAAATATGTAAGAATATCAATTATCATATATTTTAAAATAATTTTAAAAATATATTTTTAAATATTTATTTTTAAAATGATTTACAAGATAAATATTTAACAATATCAAACTATAATCATTTTATAAATATATTTTAGAATATTTACCAATGGATTTTTTTGGTTAGAGATGTGCTTTTACTAAATCCATAGAAGATATTCTTGTTTGTCCTCATTATCATTTTATAGATATATTTTAGAATATTTACCACTGGAATTTTTTTGGTTAGAGATGTGCTTTTACGAAATCCATAGAAGATATTCTTGGTTGTCCTCATTAGGAATGGCCAAAACAGGAATATTACTGGGTTTTTAACATGAGAATTATATAAAAATTAGTGCATACTCTCTGTATTACTGGGTTTTTAATATGAGAATTATATAAAAAATAGTGCATACTCTCTGTATTAAAGATTTTTTAAGATTTTTAAAGATTTCGAGCTTTTTTAATATTATATTTCAATTATCATAATAAAAAGTACATTCTTAATTAAATTTGAATGAGATAAATTTATATAATATTTTGTTTTTACTTTATTATACCGTCTGTGTTGGTATACAGCTCTGAGTTCGGGTTGACTCGATATTAATTTATACATTTACTAAAAATATTTTGCTATATTTAAAATTTTAATTTTAATGAAATATTTTCTTTTAATATCGTTTTAAAATTAATTTAAAATACTTTATCTATTAAATAATTGCTGGATCAATGAAAGTGTTATTGTGCGGGAGTCACGTTGTAATCATTGTCTTGCCAGAAACCGGTGGATACAGCAGATTTGTACGCCAAAAATTGGGACCGTGGAGACACCAAATTGGTATATCAAAAATCAATATTTTATTATTATTTAATAAATAATAGGTAGCCATTACTTCTTTGGACCATCTATTTAGTTGTAAGTCTGTGAGAACTTACACAAACATGTCACCCCAGTTTAATATTTAGAATATTTTGCAAAACACAAAGTAATTTAATCATGATAGGTTAAGTGAAGTCCAAGGTTGTGATGGGAGTAAATGCCACCTAGTACAGAGACGTTGCTAGAAAGTTGAAATACATGTGGTTTGTATGAACATAGTATTCCCGAATTAGTTTTTCTTGAAAAATATAAAAAAGATACACAAATTGAAAAGCAGAGTTGCGGAGTATAGAAATATGTACTTTTATAAACTAGATATTTAGTTCTATACATACGAAATTTGTACTTTTATAAAATATACACGAAGTCGTCATTCCATACTTAGAAATATATAAAAGTACATACTAAATATGTACTTTTATAAACTAGATATTTAGTTCTATACATACGAAATTTGTACTTTTATAAAATATGGAGACGAGATTTTATAGAGCATGCATGAAGCGGTCATTGCATACTTAGCTAGTTTTTGGATCATGGGTTCTCGGGCTAGAGGGCTTAAAATTGGGACTCAGATGTTCTGTGCGCTACAAATAGGACCAACAGTTCCGCGATATACAAAATCAAACACGGAGTTGCGGACTATAGAAATTTACGCCTGTTACATAGGTTCGTGGAGAAAAACACAAAAAAAATTTAGCATTCCCGAATTAGTTTGCTTTAAAACTAAGGCTTTTCTTGGACCAAAAAAATATAGCATTACCGAATTAGTTTTCTTTGCATACGTTTTATAGAGCATGCACGGAGCCCTCATTCCATACTTAAGCAGTTTTTGGATCGCGGGTTCTCGGGCTAAAAAATGGGCCTCTGTTGTTCCGTGCCCTACAAATAGCAGCGAGAGTTCCGTGATATACAAATTGACAAGCAGAATTGCGAACTATAGAAACTTATTATAAAATAAATAATGTATGTTACGTATCTCTGGAAATTACATGAACATTTAAAAGCATACAATAGAATAGTAAGAACGTGGTTCAAGACAAAAAAATTAGCATACAAGAGGACAGAAGAAATGTAGCAGATCCGAATTTGTTTTCTTTGGAACAAACAAGAAAGGTTCCTGGAAACCCAATATTTAGTATACAATAAAGGCATTGTCGAATCAGTTTTCTTTGGAATTTATCAAAAATTAATAATGTCTGTTACATGTTTATGGAAATTTAAATGTGTTTGTCATATGGATTTGGATTGGGGCTCTTGCGGACCATAAAAGTACAAAAAGTGCACGACGGTAGAGAGGAAGACTTGAAAAGAAGAAATTGAAAGTTATGAGTCTTTGGTTACAGTTTTCTATATAAAGAGGTCATAAGTGGATTGATAAAGAAAAGAAGATGACAACATAGAGTTAAACTGGATTGATAAAGAAAACAAGATGCCAATATAGACTTATTATGAAGCCAATGCGTTTTTGTTACTGTTGTCCATGGTCAGTGGAGTCATGTTGACTGGTTGTAGCCATTCCTGGATGAGGTTGTCCATTCTCTATTGGAACCATTCTTCGATGTATTTTTTCATGGGGGCCATGTTGATTTCTTCCTGGATTTCTATGTCATAAAGGTCATTTTCTAATTTCCTTAGGTCCATTGAAATACTATGCAGACTCTGTTCAATTTCTTCATTGTGTGAGGCATAGTACATTACCCAACGCTCGTGCTCATCTAGATGATGTTCAAGTATGTTGTAAAACTTTTCGAAAGACACACCCTTTAAAATATCAACTTGTTCCTGGAAGGCTTCTTTGGTGTTTGAAAAGGATTTGAGAATTAAGTTACGATCTTGAACGTCATTGGTAGTTCCCGCTAAGTCCATCTGGAGCAGTCTTGTGAATAAATGTTCCTTTTCTGATATGACTTGTTTACATGATTTGACAATGAGCTCCAGGTTGTCAACTTTCTTTTGCCAACATGCTTTTACTTTTTGGTGCACTTTGGGGAGGGGAGTTTCTCTTGTCTTCTTTTCAGTTCCGATGTGTTGACGGCATAATCGGAAAAAGGGGTCAGTACCTGATGACATAAAAGCTAATCATTTTTCAAATTCGCCTCCAAATGTTGCAACAAATCATTGGCCTTCTTTCCAAAGGAAACTAAATTTTTTTATGTTTCCAAGGCTTCAGTAACTAGCTGCATTTGTTTTTTTATGTTATTCTCTACAAGGGCTCTAGAGCATGCAAGGAGGGTAGAGGATACTTTCATCTTCGCTGCAGTGATAACAGGCACAATTTTTGCCAAAGGCCTGACAAATTCTGGGGTTGCAATGAAAGCCTGCTCAAATTCGTTGAGGCAGTGTTTCAGATTGGCATTTTTCGTCTCAATTCCTCCAATGGAATCACGAAGAATTTCACCGGTTACTTGGTGAAATGAGCAGATTTGGGACGACGACATTTCGCTAAAGCTAATCTATGTGCGAGATTTGTCTTTCTTGTTTGTTACATCTCTCTTTTCAATGACCATACTTTTAGATTGGCTGTAAAAAAAAACGCTCTGTATTTTGAAGGATTCATCTATGTCAAAAAATTCGGGCTCAGATATTTCCACCGTGGATGATCCAATTTTCTGCATGTGCTTAGTTTCAATTTCAAGTTACAGTTTTCCACTTTCAATTTCGGGTTCCTCCACTTGCCCTGCATTGTTTTTTCTCTTCTTCATTAGTGGAATTTTGTGAGAACTATCAATATTTATGCGAGTAGGGTTCTTATCTCCTCCTCTGTTCAAAGATTTTTGGGTTACTTTCTTACTGGGGTGGACCATCGAAGGGATTCTTGGCGATGTCGTTCTCTTGGGAGTGTTGGTGGGCGATTGGGTACTCTTCTCACTGGATACTTTTCCATGTTGTCTGTACAATTCAGTCGTGCTTTGCAATGTCTTTGCGTCGCAATTGGCACAAGCAGGATTGTTGTCGACCCTGTCCCTGTCTTGGGTCAGGTGTCTATGGATAAAAGAGGTGTTAAAGCCAACACCCAACAAATGTTCTCAAAAATGACATTAGGGTCAAATCCTTTTAGCCTTTTAGCGTGCATTAGGTTCAATTTCTTGAAATGGGTGGAAAACTCCTTAATCTTTTTGATGTTTCTGCACACGAAGTCTCCGACTTTCTAGGGTAGAGGAATGAACTATTTTTTTTTCTTGTGATGAAAAAAATGCAATCAGTGGTTATATTGCCTTGCTATTTCTACAACAAACATCTTGTCCATGATGTGGCATGGAAGGAAGGCAAGATTTTTCTTAGATCCAAAAACCATGAGGACACTGTGATTTTCCTCTTGCTCAAGTGTTCCCTTCCTGTTCAAAAACTTGGTTTCTTGGCTAGACATTCGTGGAGCATCCTTGCCTAACAGTAAATCTTTGAAAACTGAGACAAAGCCATTAAAAACTTCATAAAAACAACGGGAGGCCTTGTGCCTCCATAGGGCCTCGTGCTAGAATGTTACTAGGTCGAATCCTAATCTATTTTATTGGAAAGAGAAAGTTTTGGAAATGAGCAACAATACACAATTGTGAAAATCAAGTAGGATGACATATCAAATTTATTCGATTCTTTGAATTGTAACAACTGGGAACAACGCTCAATGGAAATTAGCTTCCCCCAATCGAAAATGTATTGTTCCTTGACTGTGAAATACAAAATATAAATAATTATATGGGAAATGTTTGTTGTGGATGCCTATCCCATTATTCTTGCAAATAGACAAGCAATTTCTCATAATGGATTTCTAAAGGAACTTACCTACAACTTTGTGATATCTTCAGGAACTGTTGTCGGGTCTTCGAGGAAGTCGTCTAAGATGTTCGACCCGTTATGATGTTTTTCTAGAAACTGCTTGCAGTCTTGTCCTCTGAACGTCAATGTTGGTTTCAACAACTTTAACATCTCGTAGAAAACCTGAGGTGACAAAAAACAGGAGAATGGTCGTGCAGTGGAATAACTCTTTGGCATGGAATATATTTTTCAGCACACCAAGAGACCACCTCCTTATAGTAAAAAACCTCAGGGACGCAGCCTACATGAGCGATTCCAGAGGTTCAAATCTCTTCATTATGGGAGGAATGGGATGAATAGTAAAAGTATGCCCTAGACCACTGGAAGTTCTGGTCCTTGTGTGTGAGCATATTTAATGTATCTCCACAAAACTGTTGTCGACCTGCTGTCATAAGTCTACAAGAACCTCTGTTTTTTCCAGACGATGAATGAAATGAAAATTTGGAAGGGATAATATAACCCTGCGCAAATTTTGGTCGAAAGCGTGTCAATGGGAGATGTCCTCGAGACTTTCGTTGATTAATGACAATTCGGGCGACTATTGCATGCAGTGTTGTTAACATTAAACACTATTAATTGCATACATAGAACTGCGAACATGGTGGATATCACAATGAGCGATTAAGCATTGTAGATTTCTTGAGCAACCCAACACGATGACACATGCTTGAGATGAACAATCGGAAGGGACAAAATAACTCTCTGCACATCTTGGTTTAATGCATAATAATGGGAGATCTCCTTGAGCTTTTCGCCCATTAATGACAATGTTGACAATTCCTGCATGGTTAACTATTAGCATGAAAGGTTTCTAATTGCATAGTAACAAAGTACAGAGGTTGCGGGCAGGGAAAAAAAAAGGTAGTGAATTTGTATATTGCGTAGGGTGCGATGCCACTTGTTTCGTACCTCTGTGTCCATTTGTCACTACTAAGAGCTAATTTAGTATTGAAAATAATTTTTTAGATTATGTTACATACTTCATAGGGATTAGAATCCGTAAACAATGGCAATCTCCACCCCACCAGCCTTACATTCCATGTGTGAATTTGTATATCGTGGAACTGGAAGCGCTGCTTGGAGGACACAGAACAATAGAAGTGCAATGTTGATTCAGCCAGTCCGTAGGTCCTCTTGTCAATTTGTATATCACGGAATGGTGGGTGCTATTTGTAACACACACAACAATGGATGCCCAATTTTGAGCCCGCCCGCCCGACAACCCGCGATAAAAAATGTCGCTAGGTATGGAATGTGGAATTCGTACATGCTCTAAGATATCATGTCCATACTTTATAGTCCCATAATATAGGGGAAGAAAAAAAGGGAAAAATTATGGAGTAGTTAATAGTTGAATTGTAGATCACGAAAATTTTGAGAGGAAGATGTATATAATGAAACAAAAAGAAACAGAGGTCAATTGCGCCAACTCGGCAACCACAGGCATAAAATTCACCAAGTATGAAAAGGAACAACAGGCGGTCTAATTTTCCATGCGATGATATAGATGGAGATGAAATATGTGATTTTTAAACTTGTGAAGTAAAGAAATGCATATAGATTCTTAAGCAAAACAAAATTTAATCAATGGCTCATACATAGAGTACACATAGATTTTATACCGGAAGCCCTCAATAGCGAAAACCTTTTTTATATTAATTATATCAAATTTCACCATTCACTATACAATATATACAATGTTTTTAGGTATTCCATAGATACCAAAACCCTAATCCCTAAAATCGAGATTATTTTTAGTAAACCGCTAAAAATAGCAAAAACTGCCCAAAAAAAAATATTTCGGGGCGCTGCGCGTAACTAGTACGAGGGATCGTCAGACACAGTTGTCACATTTGACGCACCCACACACACACATGGAAAGAATATAAAACATACCCAACATTCTCCCACTTGTTGTTTTCTTTGCATCCAGGGGTTCAGGGAATTATATAGTCAACAATCCAGAGATTTTATACCGGAAACCCTCAACCAGGAAAACCTTTCTTATATTCATTATATCAAATTTCACCATTCGCCATACAATATATACAATGTTTTTAGGTATTTCGTAGATACCAAAACCTTAATCCCTTAATCCGGGATTAATTTACAAATCCGCTAAAAATAGCAAAATCAGACACAGTTGTCGTATTTGACGTGCCCACACACACACACATGCAAAGAATATAACACATACCCAACATTCTCCCACTTGTTGTTTTCTTTGCATCCAAGGTTCCAGGGGATTATATAGTCAACAATCCAGGGCAGAAATGCCCATTGTT